>WKFP01011782.1:0-15639 GCA_011057875.1 Pterocles orientalis
AGGTATGGGGATAGAATTTCTTGTTCATTGGGGAATGTACTGAACTACACAAATCACTATTTACATGATTTATAATCGGTCCTCTTTGTTTTTAACTAACGGAGTGTAATCCAGAGAATGCAGCCTTTGAAGATACTATGAGATCGTTAATCATGGGGAGCTTGGGAACAGCATAGTGAAGTAACTATGTAAAAAAGGTATATAAACCTTTGTTGGTTTTGTTGTTCGGGGGGCTCTGACTTTGGACGCTAGTCCTCAGGTCCCCAGGGCCCTCAATAAAGCACCGCATAAAACAACTCTGTTGTTTAGTGTCTCTTTCTCCATATCGGGCAACAAAGACCAATATCTTCTGTCTCAGTTTGGTGGGTACAGGAGCTTTTCTTTCATTGGCAGCTTTGTTGTCCCTCAGTCCGGGAACACGTTCGTGCCTGGTGCACCGGAGCCAATGAGCACACAGAGTCGAGATCCACCTTCTAACCTTTCATGCCATTCTGTACACAAGGGGGTGCTAGGCAATGGTTTGCAAAAGCTTACAATACCTCCCTGGAAAAGTTGCGCATTTTTTATACAGGTTACAGCAAAGGGGTTGAAAATTGATCAATTTCTGGTGTACTCCCACCCATGAACACTCATCATACAGACGTGGTCCACTTTAGCACGTGGGCTCTCCTCCCAGGGAGGAGAGCTTTATTATGCTAATTACTTCGGGAAACCTTATCTCCATTTTCCCCGCTTTTGTGGTCTTTTTGATTGCCCTTTGCTCGTACTTGTCACTCCTGGTCTATCTTTTTCTGATTTTCCATCCTGAGAAGCACAGCTTGGCCCAGCTCTGCAATAGCAATGTGCCACATTGCTCTTGGTGGGAATTGGCATGTTTTTCTCCTTTAATGTTATGATTGTGCTGTAAGAAAGTTTCCCCTTCGACCACAGTTTTATGGCAAGAAACAAAACTGTGTAATAGGCAACAAATCCACAATTCCCAAGGTATGCAACCCCCCCCCTCCCCCCACACACACACTTAAACCAAAAAACTTTCCCCTGTCAATAAAAAAAAA
The DNA here is from genome assembly GCA_011057875.1 of Pterocles orientalis. Classification (NCBI taxonomy): domain Eukaryota; kingdom Metazoa; phylum Chordata; class Aves; order Pterocliformes; family Pteroclidae; genus Pterocles; species Pterocles orientalis. The sequence continues at coordinate 1,056 of WKFP01011782.1, forward strand.
GGTGGTGGTTAGACTCACACCATCAATTCCAAGACTCCCTGCACTAAAGCAAAAAACAGCTGTTTATGCCAATTTAGAAACTCTCTCATCCTGTCTAAATGTAGAAACAGAAATGATCAGCTAAAATATAGACAAAACTAGAAATAAATAACTGGCTTATAATATCTATGTAAACGATGTTAAAAAGCTAAAGAAAGAGAAACACTCATGCAATAGCAAGTTCTTGAGAAAAACTGCACGAGAATTAACTGAATGTGTTCTGCAGCTTCAGAGACTTAAATTGTATAACTTGTCTCCCATTCATAAGCAATAGGCAGTTTATATTAAGGCCGCCAAGGATCTGACAGTAGCAAAACTTGCAAGCTGAATTACTAGTGTGTTAATTTCAATGACCTGCTTGTACATATGGCCTTTGTGACACAAAGAAAAAATTTTTAAAAGCTGGGTAGATAATTTGACAGGAATAACAGGATATAAAGAAACAGCGTATTTTTTTGTCAGAATGACTTATAACTGTGCAGGAGAACAGTAATTAACAGCTTAATTGTTTTGAAAGGACGTACACTAGAAAGTATGACCTTTGATTGGCACGTTTCTGCAATGGTACATTAATTATAGCTGAATTGTAATGGATTTACTGTGGGAACACATGACGTTCACATTAGTACTAGATAAGTTTACTGTGGACGTAGCTTTTATAACAAACACCTAATGCTAAATTAAAGCACCATTTGGCCTTGATCTGATATGCCCAGAAATCTTAATACTTTTTTTTCTGCTAAGTATTTCTTGTATTTAAAAATTAGTATCTCTCATAGACCAAGGAGGTGGCAGCAGGTAACTAAAGAAACATACTGGGGAAAAAAATAAAACCAACAAAAACAAAACCAAAAAAACCCGAACACCTGGAGAACTTAGGTAGACTGGAAAATCTTCTTTTAGCTGTCAATTATTTTTCCTCTAAAAGTTTTCACAACAGTAGATGTCAGCTTTTCCAAAGCTCAGCAAAGTCTCCAGCAAAGTCAAAGAGTGAGTCTAGGACTCTTGGACAAAAAAGATTGTGACGGACATTACACTGCACCAATTCAGCCTGAATATAGTTGTTCTGAGGAGCAAAATGTGACAACGTGAGGTACAAAGAGATTATATGATACAGAAATTGTGTCCAATAATGCAGACGACTCATCTGTTTTTTTGCTGGTTTTATTCTACAAACTTTACTCTGGTCTTTCTGCTTTAAATCAGCTATATCAGACTCATCAGATTGTCAGCATGAGGAATTTGCTCTGTCAAGGAGCCGGGAAACAAGGCATCTGCACACAACCCAGACCCTCCTTTAGGAAAACATTTTCAAAAAGAAGAAAAGAAGTCTGAAATAATCTTGTCATGAACATTCATATATTTTGTTTGCTTACTGGTTTTTAAGCTTGTGAGTGAGTCCTGAGCCTATCACACAATCACCCAGGATCCTGTCCTGCTCATTCCCACATCATCTCTGCAAACACGAGGCCTGATTTTTTTTCCTAATGCAGCAGTAAGGACAACCTCTCCCTCTAAAGAAAGCCCATTTTGATGTAAGAAGATGAATTTTTTGGGTGTACTGATAAAGTATGGAGGACCCACGACTCACCCCACAATGTGGTATCAGTGTTTTGGTCTGGCTGCTCCCAAACATCACCCATGATGGGGCAGGCAGCCTCCACAAGAGCTTAGACCAGCAAAGACCACAGCCCCAGGTCAGCATCTTCCTTCATGATGTTCAGTCAGGGACTTGCTTCACAAGCAGACGTTCAGCAGGACAACTTTGGATAGCCTGCTTGAGGCAGCTAAATCCCTTTCTCTCCACCTTTTAAGAAAGAAAAAGTCACAAGAATAAGCAGGACATCTTCTAAATTCCTGAACCAATTACACACTTTAAGATTACATTTCCTGGGTCTTACAAATATCTTTAGATGACACGTGTTCCACCCGTATCTTTTATCAAGAAAAGCAGTTGGCTGCCTTCTTTACAGCACAACATTTGTTTTCTTCAGCCGCCAACAAGTTCTGCAAAGCCTTGTCAAAGTGGACACCTCTGCAGAGAGCAGACCCTCCCAGAAACACTGTCAGGGACTTTAATACCTATTTTGAAAACCTCCTTTTAAAGCATACACAGTTTTACTGTTTGGTAAATACTTGCTGTTATTCTTCAAGGCACAGTGAGTACTTACTGACATTTTCTTTTACACTTGATTCAGAAGCCAGAATGAGTAGCCCATCTAAACAGTCTTCAACTGTTAACGCATTGCATGTCTTGACACACTAACTGAGAAGCCTTCAGGCTGAGATTCCTCCCTATTATAACCTGAAGGAGAACTGCAGAGGGTAACACAGTACTTGTGTGAGCAACTAAGCCATGGATGAGGCTCCCTTGTACTGCAGAGCAGCTGCAGCACAGGAGGAGGTTGGCAGAGGTGGCCAGGACACAGTAACAAGGCCCCACAGCAACAAGGCTGTGCTGCTCCCACTCCAGCAGTAAAGGCCACGTGCTTCCATACAGCTGGTTTCTCTCTATTCTGCAAAATATTTACTAATTCTGTACTTCTGTAAGCAGAGAACCAATTTTTAATTTGCAGTTTAAGGCTCTAACTTAGAAGTGACAAAACTGATTTCCATCCCAACTGGGAATTGACCGACATTTTCCTAAATCTGTTACTTGTATGCAAATGGCCCACAAGTATAAGGGCAGACTATTTCTAACTCTTGCTAGAATGAAAGAAACCATCCCTGATCTGTGCCAGTTCCCAGACATGTTCTCCTTTTCGTCTACATAAAGGCCTACCAAAATGCAAAAAGGCACTTTTCGGTTAATAATTTAACATCAGGGATCTGCATTCCTTGTCTTTCCAGAGAAGAGAAATTTGACTCCACTGGTTTTTGCACAAATCCCTCCTGTGACTGAGAGATCTCCGCTAGTGATCGACATGCCAATAGATCGGAGCTGTTGTTAGCACTAACATCAAACATTTCTGGGTGTAGTCAACATAATACATCAAGGTTATACAGTTGGTGTCAAAACTATAATCCATGAGGGTCCAAAGATTCATGATTTAACCAGAAAGTCTGTCATGTAAATGTTTTCCTAACACTTCAGTTCAGCCTCAAGCAATCCCTAGCTACTTCTGCTATCGCCTCCCGCTAACTGATGTTCTGTGTCTACTAGTCCTCCCATTTTCCTTTTTGCTTTCTTCAAAGTGGCTGCTGCAAGCCTAAGCAGAGATACTTCCACTGCCACAAGAAGCCCTTCCTTTCGCTAGTGCAAAAGCTCAGGGAACTATGCAAATTTACTATTTCCATCTGTATTATGAATGTAGCGTAACTGTAACCTTCATTGCCAATTAGAACGCTTTTTTGTTGGAAAAAAATTTGGACTGGATCGTGAAAAAAGCTGGCTTAAGGTTCATTTCAACTTCCTTCTAACATTCTGTGATTCTGATTCTGATTCCTCAATGTAGGAGTACAGCTTCTTCTGAGAGGGTTCTGACATACCCAAAGAATATCTTATCAGCCATTAAAAGACGCAGATATTGACATTTAAGGCATTCTTAGCCGTATAATATTAAACTGGAAAAATCCCAGCAGAAGAACAGAAAGAGTGGGAGAGCAGAATCTGGCTAGTCAGACTTCTTAAATTGGGAGAGCAACCTGGGAGGAGGTTGAAGGAGAGGGAGTTAGATTTCTGAACACCAAAACTCATAGGATTTTGGTTTTTTCCAAATTTATCAAATAGGAAAGTTAAAAGCCAGGAGCAAGGTGTTCCTGGCTGACTGGCAGCTTGACTTGCATCTCCCCCGTAAAATCACACATGTGTCTGTCAAGATCCATTTGGATGCCTCAAATTTACAGGACATGTTCTCTGTGATTTGCGCTTTTTTTTAATGAGCTTATTAAGAACTCTAACAAAACTTGACGAACAGGGGCTCAATCCCCTCTTGCTCAGACTAGTCTATCACATTAATACACTTATTCACCATTCAAGTAATAAGTTTTTACAACATATAACCCATAACTCTTAATATTGTGCACCTATGAGCAAAAGTAAACTAGTTATCTAGCCGTGAGTGTGAGAATGCTCATCCTTCCTCCTCCATCACAGTGTAAGTGTCCTCTTTGTCACACCAGGATGCATGAAAGCCTCAGCAGTCCAGCTGCTGTTGGATTAACTTCAAGAGCTTTCTGGGTAAGCTGATGTTTTACACCCTCCAGCTTGGAGGTTTGGTCTATACCATTTCCATAAGTTAGTGGGTTCTGAGGAAACTGACAGTCAAAAATAATGGCAATCAGCAGTTTGCAGATGTTCATGCATGTACAATGGCCCTTCAGCTCTTCCTGGCCAACTGTCCTGCCTACCTGGTGCTCTTTCTTTGACCTAATGGCACTGCTCCCAGCATACATCAGGCATTAGCTTGAGCTGAGTTCTTCAAAATCTAAGCAGGAGTGGAACAAACAGGCATGTGTGTCTGACATGGGATTGCCTTTTACTTATTGCTCAATTTCAGAAAAAATATGCTTCTTAACAGTGAGCACACCATCACATTATACATATCTAGTGCACAGTGCTGAAATGTCTTGTAGCAGCTTTATCCTAGCAGCACCACCACACATACCAGTGTAACGTGGTCATTACTGAAATTCAAAAACATCATAATTTCTGAAACTTCTGAATCTGTTTCGCAGATTGCTACTGACTGATTGCTTGCTTGATCTTTCAATTTCAAATGCTTATCCAATGACACCCACTTGCTACCCCACCTTCAAACCACCTCACAACTCTCATGTTATTCCCCTTCTGCTTCTCCACCAACCACCACTTCACACATTGTGAGTCCTGTGCAGTAGATTTCATTTTAAGACTGACACACTTCTGCCATGGCTGGGAAACCACTGGACAAACTTCAAGCATCTCTGGACATCATATGACTAAACTGAACCTCAGTCTCTGTAATCATGAACATTTCTTTCTGTTTATGTCACAAGAAAAATCCTTCCTCCAGATGTTCAAACTGATAACTCTCTTCTAATGTAGTAATTTTATTGTTCATTTTTTAGTATTATACGCAGTCGCAGATTGCTTCTCATGATATATTGCAAACAGTGCTATAGAGGATCCCCATCTCAATCAGCATCAAGATCTAAATTTCCTACTAAAGTGATTCAGACTGAATTTTTAATCTGTCCCAGTAAGGAACCAAGTTGCAGCCCTGCTAGTTTTAATGTTAGTCAAATTGTCAAGACATGAGGAGAGTATCCTGCTGATTCAGGTTCTGCAAGAGATACTTCCAAGTCTTTGCTTTCTTCCTCCTCAAATACAAGAGCTGTTGGAGCAAGGCAAAACTGAGAAGAATCTCCTGAATAGTACTAAGTCTATCAAGCTTCAATTTTGCATTGTTTCTGCTGTAGAGCTATGCTATGTGTCCTTAAAAGGTCTAAACAGAGACAAAAAATTGGCTTTTGCCCATCAGACAAAGTCCAGCTCCAGGCAGTCCTAACATTTCACATACTCATGGCACTAGTGAACTAGGAATCTAAATCATGAAACACTTTTTTAAAATTAACTGAATGTGCGAGGGACAGAGACAAATTCAGTTTTTAAGGCTGATCACATGACAGTGTTCAATTTATTATTTTGGGCATGAAGACAAACACTCTGTGTAGAGTGAGCTGGAGCTTGGGTATTGCCCAAGAGCCAAATGAGACAGAGGCTAACGATGAGAAGAAAAAATGAGACTGACCCTGCTTCAAAACCTTTACTTTCTTGAAAAAACTCAGTCACAGATTGAGCTCAGTAATTGCCTGACTGCTGTCTCTGTGGTCAAGTGTGTTCTGCCGGAATTGTAGGATGGAGGAGTCCTGTCCTAGGACAGGAGTCGTGCAAGGTTGCCCATGAGTCACTGGACACAGAAGTGCTTTAAGGGAGAGAAAAAGGGAACAGTCTGGTTTGAATTCTGAATCCTCTCTCAGTACTTTACCGATGACTGGCAGGCCTCTCGGCAAAGCCAGTTCTGAGGTCTGTTCAGCTCTTAGAGGCTGGCCAGGGCTTAAGATGCTGTCAGATGGCCCGCGCTGACCTGTGAGCAAGTACAGGACTATTTCTAAGCAACTTTATGAGAGCTGAGGTTTTTTCAGTTTCCCCCAAACACGAGATAAAAATTCAGTATCCTTGTACCTGGATTTAGGCTTCTGATTCCAGCAGTAAAATCTTCTGTAGTACAAATCTAATCTCTACATAAACTTTTAAAAATTTTAATCCATCAAACTCTCCAAACATTTTATCTTTCGTCTCTGCCAGTCAGCATACTAGGACATGGTTCAATTCCCATCACAGCTAGTGGGAAGACTTCACAGCTTGCTTCCACTTTTTAAAAACAAAAGTTGTATAATTTCAGGAGAGTATTCCTAGTATTTCATACATAAATTACAGCAGTACCCTGCTAAGAGAAGAACTGTTAGCCCTTCTTGTGAAAGCTACTGCCCTTTATAAGTTACTGAAATCAGCTTTGCCAGGTGTCTAAGCCATACCTGCTTGGACTCAAATTTTTGCAGGCTGTTTTGGCCAAGTGAAGAAATACTGCATTGTCCTTTTCCTTAAGAGGTCTTGCTCCTGTACACAAGAGAATCAGAAAATCTAGCCAGAGGCAAACACATAGCAAAGGAATCCTTAAACACTGGTGTTTCAGGAACTAGTCAAACAGTAAAACAATACCAAGAAAGTGTAGCAATTAACTGGTTATAAAATAGAAAGTGGTTAGAAATAGAAACCCCTTTAACGTGTGGAAGTGTAGTTACATAAAAGACAGGCTTTTTGCACACTAATTTAGTTGCCCCCAGATAGAAGCATTAGCCACAAAAATCTTGAGGAAATATACTGAAGATGAAAATACAGCTACATACAGCTGCGCTTCAGAAAACACACTTAAAATTTGATCTTGAGAAGTCTTGTGTGTGTGCCAAGCACTTTTTAAAAATAAAAAAACTAATTGAAAAATCTTGTTCAGTGAGCTTTAAAACCCGAGCTCGCCCAAGTTCATCACAAAACCAGGTAATATTACTGTATGTTACAACCTGAGATCTAATCTCGAAGAATCCTGTTTACTGAAGACCTAGGACTGACGAATTCTCACCACCTCAGTGTGCGCATGCCTTGCTAATCATTCTCTCCACAGACAGAGGAAAGCTATATTTTTCTGGATAAATCCAGCAAATCCTCTGATGGATCATTTTTACCACTGTTTTAGCAGAGTCTCTTTAATGTGACAGATGCAACTTGAAGCTTCTTTCATGTCAGTGTTTTAGTTTCCCCTTCCACCGTCTAACAGGGTCCGATGAAATAAGTTGAGAAGCACAAACTGAATCTTTGAACCTACACTGGTAAACTGTTTCAAAGCTCCCTCAAAGCACACTCTTGGAGAACAAGATTAGGATCTTTGTCATTCATTCCTACTTCCATACGTCAATTCCTGCCCATCACACAGTGTGTACATGCAGTGTAACTTGCCAAGTCCCGTCAAAGCATCTATTGATATCATAAGGAGTCTCTTAAAGATAATGATACAGTATTGCCCAAAGCATAGTGTGAAAATTCAATGTAGCATCTTGCAGGTACACTTTAGGACTTAAATCAGCAAACGATCAAGCAGTATAAATGCATACTGTTGTCTTTTCAATTTATCGCAAGGGCAAAAAAAAAAAAAGCTTCATTTGTTTGCACAAATATTTGGAAGAATTCCCAAAACAAGGCTCTTCACTGACAGAGCACAAATCCAGCAGGCCCACTATTACATGTATTCAAGCATGAACAGTCAAACTCTAAAACCAGACCTGCACAAATCATTCTTGCCACTTGACAAAAAGTTATTCCTGTCCTGGATATAGTGGCAAAATCCATGTAGTTTTCTTTCAGTGAGAAGGAAAGAAGAATGAGTTCTAATTGTCCCCATGCAAAACAAAACTGCATGCGAAGCACCAGCATTTATAAAATTAGTTGGCTAACTTCAACAAAAACGCTTTTGGAGGATTCACAGGGAAATGAGAAATATAAGGACATTTCAGAATGCAACTTTTTTAAAGCAGGTCTAAAATCTTCAATGCGCTAGTACTGGCTGTATTCCTGTGTGACCAGCAAAAAACACTGGCCACAGTTTGTAAAAATTAAAAATGTTTTCTAAGTTAAACAATAAAGTAAAAACTGTTCTTCTGAGCAAGTGGAGAGGGAAAAGGTCTAAAAATAAGTCTTTCTGGGAAGAATGAGAATTTTTTATAGCTTCAAGACGCATCCACAGCAAATTTCAAAATAAGGACAGCTGATTCCAAGAATCTTGGAAAGTAGGAGATAAACAGCTTCAAGACTGAAATGCTACTGGTGACAAACTTGGACATGAACAAGAACTAGCTTCTGTAGGCCTTTAGTGCCATAACCCAGGCATTCTGTAACCACATATCCCTGTAGTATAATATTTCCACTACTGGCTCCAGGCTATGAGGCTTTTACATAATTTGCAAGTCCTCAGGACTGAGGCTTGTCAGTCTTCTTCTACAGGCTGAACTTTTCTTGACCTGTCTACAGGTTTGTTTCAACTAGTTGAGTGCTGACCGCAATTTTGTTGCTTTATTTTACTTTCTTCATAAGGTACAACCATAGCATTAGAGAAGTATACAGTAATAAGCCTTTCTTTTCTTTAAAATGAGAGATCTGTGACTCTAACGTAATGATGTAGTGCGTGTAAAGAGAGACCTGGTACAACAAGAGGTGGCTTCGGGGATGGAGCAGGGGCACCCTCCACTAGACCAGGTTGCTCAAAGACTCATCCAGCCTGGCCTTGAACACCTCCATGGACGGCGCAGCCATAACTTCTGTGGGAACCTGTTCCAGTGCCTCACCACCCTCATAGGAAAGAGTTCCTTCCTCAGATCTAATCTAGATCTACCATCTTTCGTCTTAAAATCATTCCTCCTCATCCTATTACTACACTCCCTGATAAAGAGTGCCTCCCTCTCTTTCCTGTAGGCCCCCTTTGTGACAGTGTGGCCCCTCCCCTACAAGCTGGCCTTCATCTCCCTCGACCCTGTTCAAGAGACAATCACCAGTGGTGGCCACAATGGGTGTGCCTGGTCGTGATGGCTGCATCCAGCTCAGAGTAGATCGCAGCGGCGACACAGATAACAACACAATAGCCAAGAGCTATCTTGCACATCTTGCTCAACAGCTGAAGGCTAGCCGAGCACGCGCTAACCGAAATGCAGCTAGCATGCAAATAAGACTACAAGTCAATCATCTTACTCCATAAATAGTGATCAGCCCAGGGCTCGTTGAGCTCTCCTGCATGGCAGTGGGCAGCACACCACCATCTCCCCTCGAGCAGGGACACGTCTCAAGGTCACTCCTCAAGGCCGAGAGATTCCTTGCCACAGCAGATTCTCGGTAAGTGACTAATAGCATGCTAAGCTATGAAATCTTAGCTAGGTGATGGGAAGGATTGATTGTGCATATATGATCCTTTAGACATAAACTGTTGACCAAGTCTGGGACTAGGGCTGGGTCCAGCCATACCTAGGCTCCTCTCTCAGAAGGAGTTGAGAAAGCAAGAGGGTCCTTTCTGAACCTCACGACTCGACGGGAAGGTCTCCCTGACAGTTTTATCTGACCCTGTCCTCTGTGCAGTAAATAATCAAGCGTATTTCACCATCAAATCCTGTTAAATCATTGGCACATTAATTTATTAACGTTGTTAACTGTTTTATACAAGTAAAATACATTGCTGCTTCTGTGAGTGAAGTGCTGAACTAAATCTGACTCCTTCCAAGACACCCTTTAAGTACTGGAAGGCTGCTATAAGGTCGCCCAGGAGCCTTCTGTTCTCCAGGCTGAACAACCCCAACTCTCCCAGCCTGTCCTCATAGAGGAGGTACTCCAGCCCTCTGATTATCTTCGTGGCCCTCCTCTGGACCCACTCCAACAGCTTGACATCCTTCTTGTCTTGAGGGCACGCAGAACTGTACGCAGTATTCCTGATGGGGTCTCACAAGAGCAGAGCAGAGGGGCAGAATCACTTCACTCAACCCGCTGGCCACACTGCTCTTGACAAAGCCCAGGATCCCGTTGGCCTTTGGGCTGCGAGTGCACACTGCTGGCTCTTCTTCAGTGTTTTATCTGACGACACCCCCAAATCGCTCTCCTCAGGGCTACTCTCAAGCCACTCTCCGCTGAGCCTGTATTTGTGCTTAACATACGATGTCATGCAACGAATACCTTATCCTACAATGCATACTCTACACATGATACAGTACATAGAATGCAATACATCAAGTCCAACAAATATCATCCTATACAGTGCAATACATACGATACAATACATACAATACAACAAATGCCACGTCACACAATCAAACACAACATACACAATGCATACAGGAAAACGCAAGACAAAACACCATGTATACAATAGAGCACATGCCACACACTACACGTGAAACCATACAACAGAAACCATAACACAGATTTCAAAATACATTACAATACACACAATACATACAATTTAAAATACATTCCAATGCCTAATGCATCACAAACCACACATTACCTTACAACACAATCGACATATTACATAAAATGCAATAGAAATATTCTAGAAAATACAATACATACAATACAAAAGATAACACAAAAACAGAAATACAAGACAAAGCACAGAAATAAAATACAAAAATAGTAATAAAAAGTACAGAAATAGAAATAAAAAGTACAAAATACAAAATACAGTACAACAGGAAAAATGCAATACACACAAAATGCAAACAGCACACACACGATGAATGTCATATCATGCAACACACAGAGTAATCAATAAAAAAAATCCTACAGTACAGTAAAAGACACACAATACAAAATACAAGATCCAATATGCAATACAAAACAAAACACAAAATATTACACAATACAAACAATATAATATGTAAGTATGGTAATTACCACACTATATAATACGATACAAGCCATACAATCAATACCATACCATACAATACATAGAATGCACAATACAACGCACAATACACAATGCAAAACCAACTACAGTACAATACAACACATATGATACAATACAAAAGACATTTAAATTAATTGAGTACATATGATACAACACATCTAATAAAATACTACCCAATACATACAATACAATAAATACAATACAAAAAATATGATTCACAGAATACCAAATACAATGCATACAATGCAATACAAACACTGCAATAGAAAATACAGTGCATGCAATACAATACAGAATAAAATACACACAAGACGTATCAGACAATTAATGTAACACAACAGATGTACAACACAAAATACACCACCATACCATACCATACCATACCATACCATACCCTATGCACCTGTGACAGATGCACTCTTCCCGAAAAAAGAATACAACACATACCGTACCAATACACCATATATATTGAAATAGTACATACAATGCCTACAATACAATACCATAAAGAGGATACAATACACACAATACAGTATGATACATTAAATATAATCCAATACAGAACATAAAAGGTAATACATATAATGGAATACAAATAATGCAATAAAAATTACAATACAATGCAAGATGCACAATAAAATACATACAGTACAACAAAAAGTACAATACAAAATACAAAATACAATATGATACACACTAAACGATACGTACCACACCATACAAAACATAGCAGACATGCAATAAGTACAATATCATACAAACAATACAAACAATAGCACACAGACATTATGACAAGTATCATACGATGCATACAATACACAATAGAAAATGCAATAAACAATGCAAAACAATTGCAATGCAATACAAAACCTGCCATACATTACAAAATACAGTGCAAAATACAGTACATACAATACAACACATATGACACATACAATACAAAAAACAACCCGGTATATAATGTACAATACGATACAGAACACAATGCACAAAGACAAGAAAATACAATACAAGGCAATACATACAATACAAGGCAAGCAATACCAAAAAATACAATGCACACAAATACAATACATAACTTAGCATACGCTACAACACAGCACATAAAATACACACAATACAATGCAATACAAAATGCTCTTCAAGATACAATAAAAAATCCAACACAATACAAAACCAAGACAATACATACATACAATACTTAACATACAAAGCAAAAATATAACAGCTACGTACCAAAAGAAAATACCATACAAAATACAATACAATATGTACAATTTAAAACATGCTGTAAAATTAAATACAAACCAGAATACATACAGTGCAACACCAAATACCATGCAAAATACAATACGATCCATCCAACTCAATATGCAAAATACAATGCAATGGAAAATACAACAAAACATGCAATGCAACGCAAAATAAAACAAAAACTGGAATGCACTCTAGGCAATGCAATACATACAATGCTAGAGAATGCATGCAATGCACTACATAGAGTACCCCACAAAATATATACAATGCAAACAGTACAACACAAATCACTATCTACAATACATAGAGTGCATACCGTACAATGCTTACTGAAAAGACGTGCAACGCATACAATACAATACATAAGATAGAACACAACACATACCATACCATACAGGAGGTAACACACAGTACAAAATACAATGCAATACATACAATACATACATTGCAATAAATAGAATGCTGCGCAAAATACATTACAATGCAATAGCGTACCATAACATACACAACACGCAAAATGCACACACTGCATGGAATACATTCAAACCGTGCCATAAAACACTAAATGCAATAGAGTACATTCAACACAGTAACATACCATAACATATGACACCTTACCATACAATGCGTGCGGTACACACCATACCGTACGTAAAATACAACGCAACGTAGAATACAAGACATGAAATACAATACATTACATAATCTACAATGTAGTACATACAATACAGTATGTACCACATGAAATACCATGCAAGGTACAAGAAAACACACACAATACAAAATACAATGCAATGTGCAATGTATACTACATAAAACACATAAAAGCCATCCAATACATAGCATGTCAAACAAGACAACACATGCAATACATACAATACAAGGTAATACACAACATAAAGCAACACTGAAAACACGTCCAATACATACAATACAAACAATAAAATACGACAATACGTAAAATACGAGACGTACAGTACAATACAAAGAATACCACGCCTTACAGTAAAAAATACAATAAAATACTACATAAGACATACTGTACTGTACAATGCACTCAAGGAAATACATGTCACACAATACAACAGATAGAATACGACATATACAATACCTACCATACAGCACAACTCGCAGAATAAATACCATGTCGTACAGTAGAACACCACACATGCAAAACATACAATACAATGCAATGCAAAAGAAAATACAATAGGAAGTTGTCGTGACCAGTCCCATAAACCACCCTGGGTGGGCAGTGGCATTGTGGTAACCCCAGAAGCGCGTGCTGGGGCCACAGCGCTGCTGGAGAAAGTGAGGGGTGAGGATGGCCCGCTGGGAGGTTCCCAAGTGATGGACAGTGACGTTACCAAGCAATGGGTTGTGATGTCACCAAACCCCCAAGTGATGGTTCCTGGTGCCAAGGGATGCACCAAGACACCCCCGAGAGACAGACCGTGATGTCACCTAGCGATGGATTGTGATATCCCCAAGCGGTGCATTGTGACCAGCTGTCCCTCTCTGCTTATATTCGGGCGCCAAGTCTCAACGAGCCAGCTCGTGGCCACACTCCAGCTGAGCGAGTTTGTGAGGTTTGGAGGGACTTGTAAGGTTGTTGTTGGTGCTGGGGTCCTGCTCAGGGAGTTGTGCACCACAAAATACGATACAGTGGATACCACACAATACCTACCCCATCATAACATACATAAACTACAATACAAATTAAATTACAATACAAAACATGTTACAATACATGCAATAATATGCAACACAACGTATCCAATAAATCACACAGAATCACAGAATCACAGAATTATCAGGGTTGGAAAAGACCTAGAAGATCATCTAGTCCAACCATTACCAATACTTCCCAGCTAAATCATATTCCTCAACACAACGTCCAAACGTTTCTTGAACACTCCCATGGTCGGTGACTCCACCACCTCCCTGGGCAGTGCATTCCAATGCCTGATTACCCTTTCCGAGGAGTAATACTTCCTAATGTTCAGCCTGAACCTCCCCTGTCTCAGCTTGAAACCATTCCCTCTAGTTCTATCACTGATTACACGAGAGAAGAGGCCGACCCCCAGCTCACCACAACCTCCCTTCAGGAAGTTACAGAGAGCTATAAGGTCTCCCCTGAGCCTCCTCTTCTCCAGGCTGAACAATCCCAGCTCCTTCAGCCGCTCCTCATAAGGCCTGTGCTCCAGACCCCTCACCAGCTTCGTGGCCCTCCTCTGAACGTGTTCCAGGGCCTCAATGTCTTTCTTGCAGTGAGGGGCCCAAAACTGAACACAGTACTCGAGGTGCGG
>WKFP01011784.1:0-17402 GCA_011057875.1 Pterocles orientalis
AGGCCAATGGCATCCTGGGGTGTATCAGAAGGGGGGTGATCAGTAGGTCAAGAGAGGTTCTCCTCCCCCTCTACTCTGCCCTGGTGAGACCTCATCTGGAATATTGTGTCCAGTTCTGGGCCCCTCCGTTCAAGAAGGACAGGGAACTGCTGGAGAGAGTACAGCGCAGAGCCACGAAGATGATGAAGGGAATGGAGCATCTCCCTTATGAGGAAAGGCTGAGGGAGCTGGGTCTCTTTAGCTTGGAAAAGAGGAGACTGAGGGGTGACCTAATCAATGTTTATAAATATGTGAAGGGTGAGTGTCAGGAGGATGGAGCCAGGCTCTTCTCTGTGACATCCAGGGATAGGACAAGGGGCAATGGGCTCAAGCTGGAACACAGGAGGTTCCACTTGAATATGAGAAAAAACTTCTTCACAGTGAGGGTGACAGAGCACTGGAACAGGCTGCCCAGAGAGGGTGTGGAGTCTCCTTCTCTGGAGACATTCAAAGCCCGCCTGGATGCGTTCCTGTGCGATCTGATCTAGGTGTTCCTGCTCCGGCAGGGGGATTGGACTAGATGATGTTTCGAGGTCCCTTCCAATCCTTAACATTCTGTGATTGTGTGTGTGCGAAATTAAACCCTATCGTTGCATTCCAGGCCCAAACAACTTTAAAACAAGTCTAAAAGTCAATTTACGCTGAATACGCTCATTTATTGCTCCCTTTCAATAAAGCAAGTGGGCTTACAGAAAATTATGCCGTTCCACTCACTCTGGAGCCAAATGACTATTATACAGGAAAACATAATTTGAAGTTATCCTTCCTGAGATCTTCATGGCTTTAGAGCTGCTCCTTTGTGCTCAGAAAACACCCAGGGAGAAAAAGCATGTATGACATGCAACCAGAAATAATGCTGGTGACTACTTCCCTGAGAAAAATACAGTTTTTGATCAACATGAAAAAAAAGTAAAATGTGATGGGCAGAATTATACGATATTCCTTACATACCTATAATCACAGGGTTCGGGTGCTGAGCAAGGTGGCAGAATCACCCCGGGATCCCCACTTGGTTTCTCCTCCCCTCTTCACCAAAGCTGGGAAAGGCCCTGTAAAGCCAAGTAAGCAGAGCTGGAGGAACAGCACAGTCAATACCTCTTCAAGAAATATTCTCCAGAAGAGCATACTGAAGGTACCTGTGCTTCTCACCTGCCACACGTGCCTCCAGCAGCCACCCCACCTCCCCAGAGCTGGTGCAGAGGCTGCTGGGGGGGGGGGGTTAGGGCCCATTAAATGGTGACACCCACCTGCAATCAGACTCCCTGGGAAACGTCCTTACAAAGGGGGTAATTGGCACACCCCTAATTGTCCCCACTCCCTCTGGTGCTGTAAGGGTATTGCTAAAAAATTTAGTTTTGCTCTACCCGGGAGGAAAATACTCTGTAAGTGCTTAAAGACTGTTCTCTGCACCTTTGATGCCAGATGCTGCAAAAGCAACATGTGACAGAAAGAGAAAAAAAAAACAGTGGGTTTAAATGATGTTAATTTAAGAGAAACTTAGAGCACTGATCTGCATCAGGTGAGGTGGGGAACAGAAATAGCCAAAGCTGGCTTCAGGTGGATAGAGACACACACACTCCTCCAGCCGGGCACTGCCGTCCCCAAACGCGTGGCAGCTGTCACTGGTCCCAATAGCACAGTGAAATGGTCCCCAGGGACCTCCTGGGCTCCCCCCTGCTCTTGCAGCTCTCTGCTGGGGAATGACCTGATCCTGTTGAGATGGTCTACAGAGCCCTAAAAATTTCAGATCACTTGTAGAAAAATAGGTTTCAGCTGACTCTCAGGAGAAAGAGCCCTTCTGCATGAAGGTGCTTTGTGTTTGGGTCTCAGGGAGGCACTGGATCAAATCACGGTCCTAATGCAGAGCAGAGCAAGCAGCCAGGATGGTGCTTACAGCCTGCATCTGCATGGCCAGAATTCCCACTTTGTCTCCTTCGCTTACCAGCACACGTGCTGGGCACAGAGCTCGCTAAATTGCTCGGTCCCACTTTCTCCACAGAAGTCCATAACTCAGGCCACCTTCTCTACCAACTGCTAACAGCTGCAGCTGGAAAAGGCGAGAAAACGGAGGAACTCCACGCAGTGCATTTTGATGGCTTTTGAACTCACATTTCTCTGCTTCTTGTTGTGACAACGTTCTCCAAGCTTTGCCTAAAAATAAAACATCAATGAGGACAAAAGTGTTGTTTCTTGTAAAAGTACCCCCTCCCCTTTCGGGTTTCTGAACAGCCAAGAAAAGCTTAAATATCTGTATGTGTGGCTGTGTATATATAGACTCTGTCTAGTTATTTACTGACATGACACAGACACAGGTTTTCATCAGTCCTAAGCCATTTTCATGCTTTGGTGCTGGGCAGCAATCCAAGGCAGCAACCGGCCACTGGCTGGCACAAGCCCCGGTGGCTGTAGGATACTCCCTGCTTTCCTGGTTTAACATCAGCCTCGAGTGATCCCTGCAACCATTTAGCCTCACATTGCTCAGTGGTTACAATCTGTGGGTTTTTTTCTGTTCACTGCCTAACAAATCTCTTAATTCCTCCCATCGTGAACTTTGCTGCAAACTGATATATTTATTAGTAGCCCTTTTCCGTAGGCCACCTCCTTTTTACAGCCAGAGCACCGAACTGCGGTGCCTTCCCAGCCTAATTTATTCTCGATGTCCCACTGCTGGGAGCAAGTGGCAAGATGAGGTTATACAATGCACCACTGCAGGGGTTCCCAGCCCATGGGAAACACCAGCACGATGGCGCTGCACGGGCCTGGCATGCCAGGGCACCCTGTCCTGGGGGCTGGGACCGAGGTGGCCAAGGGTCCCCACCAGACCCAGCAATGGGGCCAGAAGTCAGACCTGGCACCCAGCAGCCCAGAAGCAGCGCCAAAAGTTTTTCCATTGCCTCCATCCATCCCAGTCCCTGCCAGTTGGGTTGCGTCAGCGCTGTGCCTTGCCGTGAGCAGCACGTCCCACCCCTTGCCATGGCCCCAAGCGTTTAATGGCTCTGCTGTTTTCGGGGAGAGATCCAAGACACATTTCCCCCTCCTGCTCCAGCACCCACAGCTCTGCTGGTGGCCATCCTGCCTCGCGCTCCCTTCCTCACCCTCTGGACAGCAGCAGCCGCCACCCTGCCTCCCCTCCCAGCGCCCACCGACCGGCGAGCATGGCTTGCTCTCCCACTTCAGCGTTTGCTGAAATTTATATTTTTTTAATCCCTAAGCAGGGCATGGCAGATGGGTTTTGCCTTGCTCTGCCGCATCTCAGTCACCACGAGATGGGTTGGCTCGTGGCAGCAGGCATGGCACAGCGAAGCCCTGGTTTCCGTTTGGGAGCTGCTCCTGCATGGTGGAGAGACAAGGCAGCTCCCGTCTGCCCCATGGGGCTCCATCGCAGGCCGTGGCTCTCTGCTGGAGACCACCGCTTAGGTTTCAAGGTCAGGTGGCAGAGGGACCGTGTTCTAAGTGAGATGCCTTCGCAGCCCAGTCGGAAATGCAGACGGCTCCACGTTGGTGCGGGGACCTTGCCTTCAGCAAGGGGCTCCCAGCACCAGGGTTTTCCAGCTGCCCCAGGCCCCAGCCCCACTCTGAGGCCAGCAAGCCCATCCCCGATAGTGTTCCTGTCATCCACTCCCCCCTCCCTGCTCCTGGAATTATCCTGGAAAACACACACACATCTACAACCCTGCCCCCCGGTCCCTGCTCCATCGCAGCTCTCACTTCAGCCTCCTCCTGTGCCAGAACCATCCTGAGAAGAGGAACTAACCAGCAAAAATAGGGGAAGCAAGCCTGTCCGTATGGAAGGAGCCTCAGCTTTCACAGCAGAAGCTGTTGTAACTGTTTATTCCCCAAAAAAGTCAGCAGCTGCCCTGTGGCGCTGGACCTGGGGCTCACCCAGGGGCAGAGGGGGATCCATCTGGGGCAGTCGCCTAAGCAATGGCCAAGGGAGATTCACACGGGGACGTTCCCTGGGCACAGGGAGGAGCTGCAGGTGAGATTTCTCCCTGCCCCATCCCCAGCAGAGCGGCTTTCATGGGGAGAGGCAGCTTTCGCAACAGGGAGGCAACGAGCTCCAGACACCTCTACTTTCTGCTCCCTACCCGCTTGTCTCAGCTCCGCTCGGTCATTTCTCACATTCATCAATTCTCACTTCTCCTTTCCCTTTTGCAAATTCAACCCCCAAAGGGAGGAACCGCCCAGCAGCTGCACCCCCAGCCAGCTCATTTCCCCAGCTCCCGTCTCCCTGCTCGGACGTCTGGTGAGGACCCTGCGCCGGCTCTGCCATGGGCTGGGTGCTGCCAGGGGTCCTGCTCACCTGGGTGTTGGTGGCTTGGGTAAGAGGGGCTGTGCAGCCCCAGGAGCTGTCCTCCTCTGCGGGGTTTTTGGAGTGCAAGAAGGCTCTGAAGCTCCCAAGTCTGGAAGTCCTGCCAGGGGGTGGCTGGGATAACCTCAGGAATTTGGACATGGGCAAGGTCATCAACCTGGACTACTCACTGTGCAAGACCACAGAAGACGGATCTTATATCATCCCAGATGAGATCTTCACTATCCCTCGCAAGCAGAGCAATCTGGACACCAACTCTGAGATCATAGAGTCCTGGAAAGATTACCAAAGCATCACCTCTGCCTCCATCAACCTGGAGCTGTCCCTCTTCTCTTCCATCAATGGCAAGTTCTCCTATGACTTCCACCGGACCAAGACTCACCAAGTGAAAGACCGTGCTGTCACCACCCGAGTGCAAGTCAGGAACCTGGTTTACACTGCCAAGATCAACCCAGGCGCGGTCCTAGACAAGAGCTTCAAGAAGCAGCTGCTGACGATCAGCAGCCACCTGGAGAACAACCAGACACGGATGGCTGATTTTCTGGCCGAGGTGCTGGTGCTTAACTACGGCACCCACACCATCACCTCAGTGGACGCCGGAGCCAGCTTGGTGCAGGAGGATCAGATCAAGGCAACCTTCCTGAAGGACAGCTGGGCTACACGGAGTGCTGTCACCGCCTCGGCCGGCATGGCCTTCCACAGCATCATCAGTGTGAAAAACGAGGAGTCCCTGGACGTTGACTCTGGCTTCACCACGCAGTATCTGGGGAACCGCACCAACTCCAGGGTAGAGAGCATTGGTGGGACCCCCTTTTATCCAGGAATCACCCTCAAGACCTGGCAGGAGGGGATCAGAAACCAGCTGGTGGCTCTCGACCGCTCAGGGCTGCCCCTGTACTTCTTCATCAACCCCAGCACCCTGCCAGAGCTGCCCACCCCAACGGTGAAGAAGCTGGCCAGGCGAGTGGAGATGGCTATCCGCCGCTACTACACCTTCAACACCTATCTGGGCTGCACCGACACTACCTCGCCCAACTTCAACTTCCATGCCAATGCTGATGACGGCTCCTGCAAGGGTGCCATGGCCAACTTCACCTTCGGGGGAGTCTTCCAGGAGTGTGCTGGGCTGGCTGGTCCTGACACCAGTGTGCTGTGCCGGGGGCTGGAGCAGAGGAACCCCCTCACTGGGGCTTTCTCCTGCCCCACCACCTACACTCCAGTGCTGCTGGGCATGCAGGAGCGGGAGGAAGGCCACAGCCATCTAGAATGCCACAACAAGTGCATCTTGGGCATCTTCTGCCATCGTGAGTGCCGGGATGTCTTCTGGCTCTCCCGGGTGCAATTCAGTGCCTACTGGTGTGCTGCAAGTGGGCCAGTGGCCCCAAGCTCCGGATACCTCTTTGGGGGCCTGTTCAGCGCCCACAGCGTCAATCCCATCACCGGAGCCCAGTCCTGCCCTTCAGGGTTCTTCCCACTGAAGCTCTTTGATGAGCTCAAGGTGTGCGTGAGCCAAGATTACGAGGCAGGAGGGCAGTACGCGGTGCCCTTTGGGGGCTTCTTCAGTTGCCAGGCAGGGAACCCGTTGGTGGGGCAGCACCAGGGCACTGCCGAGGACCCCCATGCCAAGAGCTGCCCCCCAGGCTTCAGCCAGCACTTGGCACTCATCAGCGATAGCTGCCAGGTGGAGTACTGCGTCCAGGCTGGCATCTTCACAGGGGGCTCGCTGCCGCCCGCCCGCCTGCCGCCCTTCACCCGGCCCCCCACCAACCTGCCAGCCATCAACACCATGCTGGTGAGCAGTGGGAATGGGGACAGCGCCTGGATCAGGGATGGGCAGAGCTACACGTGGCGGCTGGCGCAGCCCGAAGAGATCCAGCACGCAGCGGAGATGGTGAGGGGCCGAGGGCTGACAGGAGGTGAGGCGGCTGGTGTCACCGTGGCAGTCCTGGCAGGGCTGGCCACCATCCTGGCGATGGTCTCCTACAGCCGCCGCAGGTACAAGGCAAGGGGGTACCACGCGATGGGTGAAGGGGACAGCCTGGCCGCTGCGAGCCCTGTGGACAGCACTGTGCTGAGCGTGGGTGAGGGGTACCAGCAAGAGCCAGAGGGGCTGACAGCATGAGCGCGTGTCCCCTGCCGCATTTGCCAGGCGAAGCCTTGTACCCCACGCCCAGGTAAAGCCCCTTGCCCGCCCGCCCCACTTTCCAGGGGCAAAGCTGCACAGTGCCACCAGCCCCCTGCCCCCTGGAGCTGAGGGTCCCTGTCCCCACAGAGGTCCCAGCCTCACACCCCCGTGGGGTGACACACGCTCTCACCCTCCCCTGGATCCGCCAACTCCAGCCTCAAGCACCTGGGAAGCTCCATGGCCCTTCACACATCCGTCCCTGGCTGGCCTCGGAGGCCAATTCCCAGGGTCAACCAGTGTCATCAGGACCCACCACGCCAGCCCCTGCACCTCCACAGCTGCATCTCCCCCCCTCCACCGAGTCCAGGGGCTCTATCCTTTCAGAGGTGAGTTTCCCCTCCACTGCAAGCCATGTCCCAACTGTCTCCCCCCACCGCAACCAGAAAAGGGGACCCAGGACCCTTCAACAAGTTGCAGGGGACACTGGTGTGCCCAAGAAGGAAAGCCTGAGCACAGCCATCTTCTTGACCCCCCCGGCTGTCCCCAAAAAGCCTGGGGAAGCTGTGCAAACCCTGACACACAGGAACACCAGCAGGATTCCAGCTCATCCACCCTGGAGACTTGCTACTGGGAAAAGACCCCCAGCCCTCCAAGCCCAGAGAGCCCCCCCAGCTACTGCAGGCACCCAGGGCCAGCACAGACAGCATTAGCAACGCTTCACCTCGCGGGTGCCCGTGGAGACACACGGGCCAAGTTACCCAGTGATTGCCGCCTGCTGCAACCGGAGCGCAATCCATGTATATCTATCGGGATAGATATACACACGCATGCCGAGAGATACGATCAGTTTTATTTTAGCCAGCAACTAATTGTGTAGGCAACATAGCATTAAAAAAGAAAAAAAAAGTCATGTTGTGAAAGGCTGTCATGTTAAAAGCCTTCAGCTGGCACCCAGGGAGGATGGGGCACCCCCCTTTACTCCCCCAGATCACGGGAGGGTTTTGCATAGCTCCAGCTAGGGTTTTTCTGCAGTGGGGGAAGCCCTGGTGTTGGGTGGAGAAGAAACCACACAGCTGCAGCTCCCCTGGCTGCAGAGCGGCCCAAAACGGGGTTTTCCTGGGGAAAAGAGGTTTTGTCCCTTGAGGTAGAAAAAAACATCCCATGCTAAGGACAGCGGAGGACAGACCGGTCCAAAGGGGCATCAGGGGGACAAGGAGTGCCCGCCCCCCCCATGGTGCCCCCTCCCTCGCCTGGCCACACAAACGACGGACAGAAAACAACAGAGAGGCCAGGCCATGCAGGGACAGCGAGCATCCCCTGCCATCTGCTTTATTGACCCCTGCACTCCCGCCACCATGAGCCAGCCGGCTGGGGGCAACGCACCCCCCAAGCTGGGGAGAGGAAAAACAGCGACAACAGAACAACGCACAGCAGGACGGGTCCCCCTACCACACTGCTGTCCCCTGGGATGGAGGGCAAGGTGACACCCCTGGGGAACCAGGAGGAGAATGAACAAAAACAGTCTAGGAGGCCCCACCAACCCCCAGCACAAGGCTGGGGGCAGCCTGGGCAGTGGTGGGTGCTGCCCCCCACCCCGCTTTCCAATGCCAGTGGTCGCGCAGGACAGGTGCACGAGCACAGCCACCCCCACCAGTGGGGGGAGTGCCCCCAGGGCAGCCCCCAAAGCCATGGGGACCCCCCTGGCAGCCCATCACAGGTGTCTCCGAGAGGCCCTATGAAGTGCCCCAGGGGCTGGCAGGGTCCCCAAGATGCCATGCAACTCCCCCCCCAGCACTCCCACTCCCCTCCCCACACCAACCCCTCTGGCCTCAGCCCAGCGCCGCGGTGCCAGCCCAGCCAGCCGTGTCCCGGCCGTCCCCCTCCCCAGGGCCTCCCTACAGGTCCCCCCCACCTGTGCCTAGACCATGGGGACCCACGGGTGACAGCCCCACCGTTGGGCAGGAGGGGTCCCCGCGGCAGGGGAGCGGTGCGACCCCCGTCCTGCGTCACCGCCCCATGCGCTGCGGGGCTCAGCCCCCAGCCTGGCCGCAGCACCACTCCTCCCAGCCCCAGGCCACCTCCCAGAGCCACCGCCCACCTGTGCATATGTACGACAGAACCCCAAAACTCGAGGTATATAAAAATTCAACGCGGGGGTGTCCCCATACAAAGAGTTCAAGGAACCCACTATGGGGAGGGGTGGGAGATAGGCCAGGAAATGTGCTCCCCTCCCCGGCATGGGGCAGCCCCAACGAGGGGACCCTGCAGGGCACAGCTCAGACACAGCCAAGAGGAGAGGGGGCACGGGGCTTGGGGGGCTGGCCGAGGTAGACCAGGGCCCCCCTCAAGCCTGCGTGGACACAGGAGACCAGTGGGGAGGTACCGGACAGGACAAACCAACGAACAGAGGCTGAGGGACGAGGCAGAGCGAGAGGCACTCTCGTGGTCCCCGCTCCCAGCCCCAGCCAGGTCCCAGGCCCAGATGGGTGTCAGGGGCACAGGGCACAGGGCCAGGCTGGGACTGTCCAACGGATGAGGAGGAAGGGGAGACTGACACCCCCCAAGCCCTCGGCACGGTGGCAGTGGAAACAGAACACCAGCCAGAGGGAACGGCCAGGCCACGGCGAAGGCCCACGGCCCTCCCCGCCGGAGCGAAGGGCATGGCCAAAAGGACCTTCTCCCACGTTCCCAACCAGCCTGGGGATGCTCCCACCAGGCGGGTGCCACTGGGAGCCGGGGGGCTCCGGGTGCCCCCTGCAAAGCCCCCAGGTGGGTTTCTGCAGCAGCTTTATCCTTGGGGAGGGGAGGGTGGGGGCACAGGCACTCTTTCCCTTGCCTCCCTGCCGTAGTCTCAGTCCTTCTCCTGCGCCAGGCTCTCCTCCGTGATGCCCTGGGCTGCGAGCTCGGCCAGAACATTGTCCAGGTAGTTGATGTCAGGGTAGCCGTGGCCGGTGAGGTTGGAGCCGAACTCTGTCTTGTGGTGGATCTCATTCCAGATCACCGTGTCTGACTC
Source organism: Pterocles orientalis (assembly GCA_011057875.1). Classification (NCBI taxonomy): domain Eukaryota; kingdom Metazoa; phylum Chordata; class Aves; order Pterocliformes; family Pteroclidae; genus Pterocles; species Pterocles orientalis. The sequence continues at coordinate 9,490 of WKFP01011784.1, forward strand.
GCCTGTGGTGCTGGAGGTCCCAATGGCAAAGATCAAGCGCCGGTCCCAGGCTACCAGCAGCAACTTCAGTACCTGTGGAAGGGAGAGACAGGGCAGGCAGCAAGGCAAACGCAGGGAAGGAAGCACCCACTTCTGTTCATGGCACACCTGGCGATCCTGGTACACCCTGGCAATGTGAGCAACCCACAGCCAAGCCCTCCCAGGGAGCCTGGGATCCCAGCATGGGGATCCTACTCCAAACGAAACAGCAGGACCAGGCTGCAGAGCTCCCCCAGCACATGGGAATGTCGCTGTGCTCCTGCAGAGCATGCCAGATGGGCTATGGGAAAAACCTCTACCCAGACTTGCCTGAAAAAGCCCTATCTGCTTTTACCCGTGCTGTAAATAGCTGCTCGCTTCCTCTCCCTCTTGATAGGCCCTTGAGCATGCCTCGGCCAGCTTGAGCCACCCAGGTGAGCCCCTCACCTTTCTGCCCTTCTCGCTGTCTGGCAGGTAGCAGTGCCGGGGGAAGCCACGGGCAGTGAAGCTCTTCCCAGGGTTTGGATGCTCCGGTCCCTGCAGTGTGTGGAGAAAAACAAAACCCTTTTCGAGCTCAGAAGGATGCTCTGGGCACAAAGTAACTCCCAAACCTCCGTGGACACAGATCTGCTCGCTGCTGTGCTGGGCGGCCACACTGCAGCACCGTGGCACTAAATGCCACTGTCACCCCTGTCACCAAGCAGACGGGGCCAACACTTTCATGCAGATGTACACGAGGCTTCCCACAACATCCTTACGGACAGGCAGCTCCCAAGATATCATTGAACCCGGAGCCCTGAGTCAAGGTATGAGCTGCAGCATAACCTGGGGATGATGCAGCAGTGACAAGAGCCACCAGCCCCCACAGGGGACCACCCATGCACCCCCCCAGGCACAGGCCAGACGCACCTGCACCCCTGGAGGGATGTTGTAGATGATGCGGATGGTTTTGCAGTCAGAGTGGCCAGGCAGCGCATGAGGGATGATGTGATACTCCATCTTCCCCGGGGGCTGTGTCCCCGTCTTCACCCCATAGATGGTTTTGCAGGTGGGGCACTGCAGGCTCCCATCCTGAGAGGAGGGAAGAGCAGAACATAATGAAACCGGTATCCCCCAGCACCGAGCCAGACTGGGCACTGCGTCCCTGAGCAGCACTGAACACCATGGTCATCATGAAAACAGTCATTTCAAAAAACACTCAGGAAGCAGGGGGTAGGGCTGGGAGAATTTGCTGTAGTGACCCAACTTTAACCAAAAACCAGAGGTCCGCATTTCTCTTCCCCATCAGTTTCACAGTCTTCGCTACTTTCCCTACCTGTTTTGTTTGGTGGTTGGTTTGTTTGGGTTTTGTTTTTTTTTTCCAAAGAGGGAAAGATGATAAATATATTTAAAAACCCCAAGCAACATGAAACGCGTTTTCCCAAGAATGTCGAGCAGAAGGGCCATCTGCTCAGGAAAGCCCGCCTGTGGCTGGGAAAGCACTGCCCAGCACCAGATGCCAGGTACCTCTGCTCAAACATGCAGAGATCAAAGTTCACCACCACTAATCCTGGCAAGGAAAGCAAGGACATAAAACTGGCCATAGCGGGGGGAAAAAAAACACCCAGGCAACTCTGGTTTCTGATTTAGCAGTCCCGAAGTGCTTGCGGCTGATAAAAACTAAACTCTCTGTCAGGGCAGGGAGGCCAGAGCCCTCTGGAGCAGCAGGACTTGAGCACCATCCTGCTGAAGGCAGGTGGAGCTTAGCACAGGTCACTGAGCGAGGGGCTCTGGCATCACCCGGGGCTGCAGCCTTGTACCTTGTTGCCGTTGTTGTACATGGCGACCAGGCAGTGGAGGTGGAAGACGTGGCCGCATTTCACCAGCTTCCCCACCAGGTCGGGCTTGACGGCTGGCTGGGGTCCCTTGTAGCCAGAGGGTGCGGAGAGGCGCTCCATGCAGATGGTGCAGTCCTGCACGAAGAGGGAAGAGAGGGGCCAGATGAAGGGACACAGCCGGAGCCTCGCCGAAGACACGGCTGACGAGCTGCCCTGCCCTTGCCCAGGGACCAGCACCCACCCCTGGCGCTGTGCCATCACCCTGGGCCACCTCAGGGGCCAGCCCACATGCGGCCCACAGCCCTTCTCTGGAGGGGGACAGGGACAGGACCCCCGTAAGGGGCTGCAGGAGACCTCTGCATGGCACAGGGCAACAGCCCCTTGTCCCCAGTCACTCCTCCCAGAGCAAAACACCCCGGGGACACCCCAGCACGACCCCCGCTGCTCGCACCTCATCCGGCGGATGCCGCACCTTCTGCAGATATTTTTTCAGTACCTCCTCCGGGGTTTTACCTGCAGGAGAGCAAGAGTTAGAGGGGCTGGAGGGAAGCACAGGGAAAACTCGCTGTTGGGGGCAGTGGGAGAGGACGGAAGGGACAGGGAACCAGGCAGGGAAGGGGGGGGACAGCAACAAGGGCCCCGTGGCAAAGTGCCTCTCACCCTTTCGGGCCTGTTTCTTGGTGGTCTTGCGGCAAGTATGGGAGATGCCGGGGATGGACTGGATCTCGCTTTTGCTGACGGGTGGGGGGTGCAGCACCAGCTTCGGGGGCCGCGTCAGGCAGACAGGCAGCCCGGCCGCACTCATTAGGATCCCAGTGATCCCTGGGTTGAGAGGGTTTGAAAAGGCACTGAGGAACCAGCGTGAGCCCAAACCCCAGATGTTCCCCCAAAAACTGCCCTGCTGGGGCCGAACCCGCATGGGGAGGCCAGCACCAGTGGGCACTGGGCACCCGCTGCAGCCTCGTCCTCACCTGCCAGCGCTGGGTTGACAGGGCTGGAGCCAGTGAGGTTCTTCACGGGGACAGTGGGGACCCTGTGAGGAGCCAGCAGAGACCACATCAGGGCCAGTGGCAGGCACCCACATCCCCACAGCCCCCAGGGGCCAGACAATAGTTGCCTGAGCAACTGCACAGGCCCTGGCTGGAAAAAGAGAATCCCCACTGGGGCGACGTGCCTCCCCCCGCCCACTGCCGCCTTTTCTCTCGCTCTTTAGAAACCCCTCCTGTGTCTTCATTCATGGCCTCTTTTTGTCACCGCTCCCAGGCCAGCCTGTTGTTTTTTTTCCTCTTTTCTCTTACGGTCACATCGCTGTCACAGGTCTTTCCACCCCCTCCCCGTGGGGCTCTCTTCCATGGGAAAGTTTCCCAGCGGGTCAGGAGCGGAGGGAAGGGGGAGGACAGAGAGGGAGAGGAAAGGGGCCAGGCTGCGACAGAAGGCTGACGGCAAAGCCAGACAAAGAGGAGACACAGGCTCATTAAATGCCTACCCCCTCAAAAAAAAAGGGTCTTCGGAGGGTGGGAGGTCTGGAGGAACCCCTTCTTATAGGGCCTGAATAGCTTTTCTCTGGGCCTTTCGCAGTCCCCCACCCATCCCCTGCCACCAAGAGAGAGAGCAGCCTCAGCCTCCTCATTGAGATGCAGCAGCCACCCCGTCCCCGCTCCCATCCCCAGGTCCCCGCAGAGGAGGCAGGGGGCCCAGCAGAGCCCAGTGGGAGGCTGGGGACTGCTGAGGTCCGACCCTCATCAGGCCCAAGGGTGACAGCACCCCTGCGGTGGGAGCCCCACGGGGCCGCGGACCCTCTCTGCCCTGCGAACGGGGGAAAAAAAACAACCAAACAAACAAACTGTGCTGGCCCTGTTCACCCCCCAACTCGCTTGCACGTGGCGGGACTCACCCAGAGGCAATGAGCACCCGGGACTGGGCTATGGCCAAGCGCTGGAGGTGGCTGCGGTTCAGGGTGCCGAGGCCAGGGCAGGACGCCTTGCTGCTGCCTGCGCCAGGAGGGCTGGCGGTGGAGCCGGCCGAGCTCAAGGCGGGCGTGCTGGCTGCCTGCCGCCGGCCCCCTTGGGCTGCCAGTGGCTTCAGCGAGCCACGCACAGTGGCCGTACCATCAGCCGCCTTGGCCCCTAGAGCCAGCGCTGGGGCTTTGGGGGCAGCGGGTGGCACAGGGGGGGCTTTGCGGGGCTGCAAGGTGGCTGTGCCGGGGCCAGCAGCTGACACAGTAGCTTTGACGCTCATGACCAGGAGGCACTGGGGACAGGTGCAGGTGGGGACCGGGGGGGTCACGGCTGCCCCAGGGCCAGCCGGCCAGGACTGCGACTTGGGCAGGGTGCCGGACACCAGCGGGTAGACCATGTCAAGGCGGCGGCGGACGCGGCGCTTGCGCTGAGTCTGCCGGTTGATCTGGCCCATGGTGGCAAAGTCAATGATGTAGCAGAAGCCAATTGCGCTCAGGTCCACCCAAGGGTGCTGCTTCTCGTAGGCGCGCTGGATGGTGATGCCCACGTCCATGTCGTAGGGCGTCCACGACCCGCTGTCGTTCTCCCACTCCCACACAACTCCCTTGCCTGGCGCTGACGATGGGTCATAGTAGCTGCGCCGGACAGGGCGGATAGTGCCTGAGAGCAGAGTGAGAGATGCCGTCAGATCCTGGCGCCGGCACCCAACTGTGGGTAGTGAGCGAAACCACCCCGACCTGCCGGTGCCGTTCACAGCTTTCAGGCTCGGCTGTTGTCCCCGCCCTGGCATGACCTCGGTTTCTCCAGGCCGCTGCCTGCAAGCCGCCCTGCCACCGGCACACCCGAAGGGCCAGGGAGCCCCTGGGCTGCACCCCCAGTGTAACCGGGGTGAGGGAAGGGCAGGTTTCACCCCCATCGTTCTACGGTGGTGGCCGCCCTACCAGCCCCAGCGTGCAGCTGCTCAGCTTCAATGGGGAAACACAGAACCACAAGCTTGACCGCTCCAACCTGCTCCCGGGGCAGCCTGACAGAACCAGGCACGTAGGCACTGGGCTCCTGCCGTGCCCGCCACGGCCCTGCCTCCCTCTCAGCTCTAGACTGGGACGGGGGAATAACAGATTTAAGGGGGAGCTCTGAGCCCCGCAGCGGTGACGCGCACTGGCACCCATGCGCCCAGGGGAGCAGGGCTTGCGCCAGCCCCACCATCTGCAGCTGTCAAACCGGCCCACGACAAAAACCCAGCCCGTGGCACAGGGAAAATCCCTGTGAGGCCGAGCAAAGGAGCTCAAGTGGGTTTCCATGCCCAGCTCCTGCTCCGCCACCAGCGAGCGTTGAGTGGGATGAGAGTGCAAAGCATAAAGGCTTTGTTGCTTGCATCCTTATTTCTGCTAGGCATTTCCTTTCCCAGCACTCCCAGTTGACTAGGACGCATTCAAAGCACAGACGCAAATTTTGGAAACTCCTACAATGAGGAGAAAGCTTTCCTCTTCGGGACATTTCACAGCACAGCAGGGCAGGCTGAATATGGCTGGCCTCAGCCTCGGGGTCCTATCCTGAGCATGCTACTAGTGCCCAGAGCTGTCTGGTTAATAGCTGGGATGAGCTCACGAGCAACACTGCCTCCATGCCCTTCTTGCAAAACCCCATGGCTCAGCCCCACGCCAGCAGTAGGAACAAGAAAGCTCAAAGAGAAGAAATAATAAGCCTACTACTTCGGCTTTTTACCACGTGTCTTGCAAAGCCTGCAAGAATTTCAGTCCCTTTTCACCCCCACCTCTCCACTGGGAGCAGCCGCCACTGTCGGTCCCCATACAGGAGCACTTCCCACAAAAAGGTGGGCTAAAAAAGAAAAGCTGTTTATTATTACTAACGACACACGCACATTGGGCATGCCGCTATGGAGAACGGGGTGCAGCTGCACCCCAGACAAGCCAGGCCACCCGTCCCCATCCTGCGAAGGGGCATGCAAGGGAGAAAAGCCGCCGGCACTGGCAGCACAAAGCGGGGCCGGAGGGGAGCGCAGTGGTGATTTGTCCTAATCCAGCACGAGGTGGGGAGGGCAGCGGCAGCAGCATGTGGCATCTGGCAGTCCCCAGGCAGCAGTGTGGGAACGCCGCGCGTCCCCCCCAGCCCAGCGTGGCCAGCCGGCCTCCCATTCAGCAGGGGAAGAAAAGGGACAATAGCTATTCAGGGCCTGCCAGGGTCACGACCCCCCCAAATCAGAGCTGCTTAATGACCCAAAATACCAACATCCCCAGCAACCCAGGGAGAGACGGAACAATCCCCCTTTCAGGCCTCCTCCCCGGGCGACAATAGCCCTCAGAGGCTGGCCCCCAGCCCCATTTCAGAGGTCCCTTGTCTCCACACCCACGGGAAGGGGAGGGTCCCCGCCAAGCCCCAGGGCTGCTGGGGGAAGGACCACAAAGGGAGGTGTCACAAAGGACATTGGCTGGTCCCCTTCAATAGCCATCACAGGGGTGTCGGGGGGGCACAAACCCCCCCGGGCCACCCCCTCTCCCACGGCTGCCTGTGCCCGACATTCCACACACCCCCAGGGCCATATGCACCCCACCACCCTGTGGACCCCCATGCGTACTCACTGGCCCGAATACCACCCTTTACCCGTCCAAGCCCCCACCCTGGGGACTCCCACCTGCCGTGACCCAGGGCAGGATTTGGCCCCCAAGCACTCTACAGCACTGGGCCTCTGGGGTCGGTAGCGGCTCAGAAGTGCAGAGGGAGCAGAGCACGACGGGGCCAGGCCCTGGGAAGGGTCTGTGGGGGACAGGCGCTGTGGGCCAGGAGAGAAGGAGGATGTAGCGTGCAACAGAGCCCAGGGAGGTGCAGCAGGGAGGAGGCCGGGCAGTGTAACCCCGTAAGGGACCAGGAATGCGTGGGCAGGGACAGGCAGCACAGGATACGGCAAGCACCTGGGGACAAGGCAGGATGGCGTAACACAAGCTGGCAGTGAGCAACCCCAGGTAGCGAGGGCTTGGGCAGCAGCAGGCAAGGCTGGGCGGCAGCATGGGACTGGGCAGCAAGGAGCAGAGCTGTGCAATTCCAGGCTGGTGCAAGGCAAACCCAAATGCAGTACGGGACTGGGCAATGCAATCCAGGACCAGGCAGCGTAACGCAGCACGGCGCCTAGCAGCGCAGCGCGGTACCGCCAGCAACGCGACAGCAGAGCAGGCGACGGAATGTAACACAGGACAAGGCAGCACAATGCGATATGGAACTGGGAAAGGCAGCGCAGTCCAAGCCAGCTCCACATCAGGCAGTGCACTGCAGCACGGGACCCGGCCGCACAGCGTTGTGCAACAGCACCCAACACGGCTCCAGCGCTGCGCAACACCGGACCTGGCAGCAAAGCGCTGCACGGTGCAACTCTACACCAACCAGTGCAACGCAATAAGGGACCTGGAAACACAGAGCAACCCGATCAGCCGCGTCGGGCAGGAAAGCACCTGACCGGGCAGGGCAGCACGGGGCCCGGCGCCACGGCCCCGAGCACCGCGGCGCAGCGCGCGACCGGGACTGGACAGCGCCGGACGGGAGCCGGTGGCACGGTGCAGCGCACAGCGATGGCCGGGCAGGGAGCACGAAGCGGTGCGAGACCGGGGAGCCCCGGGCAGCGCTGCGGGGCAGCCGGCGGAGCAAGGCACCGCGAAGGGACGCAGCCGCGGTCCGGGGAACCGCCGCGAGGCCGGAACGAGCCGGGCACGGGGGGGGGGTGGGCGAGCGCCCCGCGGGTCCCGGGCAGACTCACCGGTGTCTTGGCGGAACTGGTGCATGGACTGCAGGTCGATGATGTAGGGCGCCAGGCGGCTGTCGGCCTGGCCCAGCACCACGCTGCCGCCCGCGCGCGGCCCGGCGCGGGCCACCGCCTCGATGTGGTGGCTGACGGCCGGGCTGTAGGGCCGCCACCGCCCGTGCTCGTTCAGCCATTCCCACACCACCACGGCCGAGGCGAGCAGCATGGTTCCGCCGCCCCGGCCGGCCCCCGCTCGCCGCCGCCGCCCCCGGCCGCCCGCCACAGACGCCCCGCGGCCGCTGCAGCCCGCCCCGGCGGCACTCGCATGCTCGGCGCGGCGCAGGGCTCTGCCCGCCCCCGCCCCGGCCC
>WKFP01011785.1:0-13388 GCA_011057875.1 Pterocles orientalis
GCCTGGGGCCCCCAGCACAGGAATCATAGAATCATAGAATCATAGAATGATTAGGGTTGGAAGGGACCTTAAAGATCATCAATTCCAACCCCCCTGCCATGGGCAGGGACACCTCCCACTAGACCAGGTTGCCCAAAGCCACATCCAGCCTGGCCTTGAACACTTCCAGGGATGGGGCATCCGCAACTTCCCTGGGCAACCTGTTCCAGGAAGGACGTGGAGTTTTTGGAGCGGGTGCAGAAGAGGGCCACTGAGATGATCAGATGGCTGGAGCACCTCTCCTGTGAGGAAAGGTTGAGGGAACTGGGCTTGTTTAGCTTGGAGAAGAGAAGGCTCCGGGGAGACCTCGTTTTGGCCTTCCAGTACTTGAAGGGAGTGTATAAACAGGAGGGGGAGCGACTGTTTACGAGGGTGGATAGTGATAGGACAAGGGGGAATGGTTTTAAATTAAGACAGAGGAGGTTTAGGTTAGAGATTAGGAGAAAGTTTTTCACCCAAAGGGTGGTGGCACACTGGAACAGGTTGCCCAGGGACGTCGTGGATGCCTCATCCCTGGGAGCATTCAAGGCCAGTCTGGATGTGGCTCTGAGCAGCCTGGTTTAGTGTTTGGTGGCCCTGCATATGGGGGGGTGGAGTTGAAACTAGATGATCACTATGGTCCTTTTTAACCCAGGCCATTCTATGAAAAAAAAAAAAATCGGTTCCACACCAGGTCGAACTGTTGATGGTGAAACAACTGATGGAAATCCAAAATAAGGACTGCTCTGCAAAATGCAGCTTCTGATGAATGGCTGAAGAAGCATTAATAGTTTTGTCTGGAGAGCGAAGAGCCAGAGACACGAGTCTTCCAATATACAGAAGATAGCTTCTGATGAGCAAGTAGTAAACTTCCTTAAAGAGTATAGCTTATTGGAAAAGAAATCAGGAACTAAAACTGGAGTAAGGAAGCTCCATGAAAGAAATTAATGAGAAACTTAAGGTATAATTACCCAGAGAGTCTGTGGTATTACTGTTTCTGGAGGAAAGTGGGAGTCTCACTGGATAATCCTCCAGCCTTCTTTTTCACTATAGCAGTTTTTGAAAGTGTCGTGGTTTATAAAGCCACAGGGACAGTTTTTGTTAAACAGCTGGTGGGCTGAGGCAGGGACAGGAAGGGTTTCACTCACCACTTAGGGTCACGGGCAAGAAACTGAAAGGACTAGGGAAGAAAAAAACAAAAAATCAATTAAACTTATTAACTATATACAACAAGAAACAAGATACTGAGAGAGAGGAACCACATCTTTAAAAAAAGGCACTTCTCCCCCACCGCCCCTTTCGTCCCACAGCCCAGAGGCTTTGTTCTGTACCTTCTCCCCCAACCCCTGGCAGCGCAGGGGGGCAGGGAATGGGGGTGCAGCCAGTCCGCCGCTCCTTCCTCCTCAGGGGAGGAAGTCTTTCCCGGCTGCAACGTGGGGTCCCTTTTCACGAGAGAGTCCTTCTCCAGAACTTCTCTGGCCTGAGTCCTTTTTCCAGACGGGGCCAAAGCTCCCTGACAACCACCCGGTTCCGGCGTGGGCTTCTCCGTAATTCCTACGTGGGGTCCTCCACGGCTGCATCTTCTCACGGGCTGCACCAAGGGACACAATGTGCTTCACCGTGAATCTTCACCACACTGCAGGGGAAATGCCGAAGGCGCTTTCTCTCCTTTCTTGCCTCCCTTCTGACTGGATTGTCGTGTGGTACTTCATCTCAGAATCTTGCTGCAGGTCTTCACCGGCTCGTGAGGAAACTGGCTCTCAGGGGAGCCATGGCGGAGGCTTGGGCTACAACAGGTTGGTTCACAGAAGCTGAGCAGGTGGCTGGGCAGCTGGGCTGGTTTGCCCAAGGTAGGCCCTGCCTGGGGCCACTCCACCCCATTGTTCCGTGCCCCCTCTCAAATATGTTATTCCCAGAGGCACCGATTGGCTCAGCCCTGGCCTGGGGTGGGTCCAGCCTGAAGCTGGGGAAACTTCCAGTTGTTTCTCACAGGGGCTAGATCGGTGGTACTCCTGTCCCCACTCCCCCTCCCGGTTACTAAATCCTTGGAGCCGGATTGCCATTATTACCGACTAGGAATAGCAAATTTAGCCAAAGCTTTCCTATGTGATTTTCATCAATATACAAAATGTTACGTCTGGGATATGTTAGCATCCGTGTCCAGCTCTCTCTGTTTCCTTGTCAGGGTTGAGATCTAACTGTTAGCAGACTACAGTGTTTAATGGTTAAGTATCACACTACTGAGAAATTAATTAACTAAATAATAGTTTTATTAGCTAGTAAACTACTATGACTAATTCATAATTATATAATTTCACACACAAAAAAGTAAAGTTGTGGGTTACCATTCCCAAACTGTAGCAAATCACCATTGAGTCAGAGTTCCACCACCCTTCCTCTACTCACACCACTTATTGCTGGGAAGAAGGTCTAGCCCTCTGTATCCCTCCACCTCAGATCTTTTGGAGACAGATCTGACAGAGTGTTGTGTGTCCCCACTGGTGTCCCCATGGGCTTGGGTCCACAGGCCAATCCTACTATTGCTCTCCACAGACCTCCACACTCTTGCTATCAGAAAAACTCTCTGCTCCATTCTTGTACCTCCTTTTCTCCGCACCAACTTCTCTCAAATAAACAACTCCTCTCCTAATTCCTGTTCCCTCACTGGTCCCAGTTCTGCTACATTTCCACCATAATGTGTGTTTCCAAGGCTGTGATTTAGACAGCTTCAGCCTTGTTTTGTGTTACTGCTGTGGCTGCCTGGGTACAGCTGGCTGTGCATGATTCTGCACCCCACAATTCTGTCAAAGTTTTCTGCTTCAAACTGTTACTGTTTATGTGTCAGTGTTCACCTTACACACTTTCTAAGGCAAATGGTTCCTCTGTATAACTGCAAGTAAGTGTAAGGCCATCTGTGTAACTGCACAACAGCATTACCTTGTTTTTCACCATGTTTCTGTGCTCACACGGGATCCTTGCCCTTGAATAGTTTTATGCACTTTCTTGGTTCCCAGCAAAAGCCTGGGTGATGGAGGTCTGGTGTTCCAACAAGACCTGGTTCTCAACAGGGAGGAGATTTGGCTTGTCCTGCTTTTATTGCCTCCTGCGTTTTAATGGCAACTTTAAACTTAGAATTTTTTTCTCTCTCTCCATACATTGGAATTTGATGTCACTATTCTTATGGTCTAGTTTGCCCACCATATGTACAGATCTTTGCTGAAAGATATGGGTTCTCAGGAATCACAATTTTGTGTGAATACCTGGGCAATGGGTTTTCAGACTCACTCTGCCTTACCCTTGCTGCCGTCTCCCTGAAGCTGAGAGTCAAATTCCCAGCACTAGGTGCAGTTTCTGCAGGACTTTGGCCACAGGTTGGAGTCAGGGATTTCAACATGATGAAGTAACACCAATGGTTTAAGCATCTCTATTCACACATCTCTACAGGTTAGAAAGTCTCAATTGAAAACACACTTGGACAGTACCCAGTACAATGGAGACCTGACTGGCATTGGGAGTTATGATGGTGATCTCAGTAAGAAATAGTAGCTACTTGCATGATTATAATTCTTTAATTGCAGAACTAACAAAATTAACTATTTAGAAGTTAACCCATCCCTAAGATTGCATTTGGTTTTTCTGAGCATTAGGAATTACCAACTCATAATAAAAACATTGAGGCAATTGAGACAACTTAATCTCAACAGTACAGAAAGAATGGATTGTATACAATAATCACAAAACACAATTCTGTTTCTTTCAGCTGTTTTGAATCATTACAGTTGTTTGTTTTTCATGAGATCTTCCATCTTCTGATGGTATGCTCATCACTCCCTCACAGGTGGCAGATCAAAGCAATATTTCTTATGTGCCCTGTTAAATGTCACTTCATTGCATTATTACACGTGAGACTTCAGACACATAAAATGCACCAATCTCAGTTGCAATGGCATTTTTGGAATAGCATAAGCATACTTTCTCAGCAGTCTACTTCAGCACAGTTCTCTAGTGCCCCGTGAATCCATTACCTATCTGTCAGATACATTGTAATCCTCTGCTTTTCTGCTGCAAAGTGTTTTAGGTGTGGAAGAGAATAAATAACATGTCTTGTCTATAATTTAACATTTGGGTTTTCAAGGTTGTTGTTAAGGAGAGCTAATGAAACAGGACATGAAAAAATTACTATTTTAAGGGTGGACACACTAAGATGGTTTTTGACCATGATCTCTTATTATTCCAGCTCGGAGAAGCAGTAGACAACCTTTCTCTGTAAGTGTTTGAATTGAATCCATGAATGGTTCTTATTTGGTCTTCAGAAATGTATTACTGGAGCATGTGGAAAGGTTGTGTTGAAGTTTCTTAGGTGGGGGGGAGGGAAGTGTATAGGTGTATTTTTCTGAACCTTTCAATCTTCTCTTCTGCTGTTTTGTCTTTGATTCCCAGCGAGACAAAGCTTGATACAGATGTGCAGGAATTTACAGTGAAACAGAGAAACAGTTAGTTTTGTCCTGACAGGCAGGGTCCATATGTGCCAACAGCGTGACTATTGGCTCCTCGGTTCTGGAATGCCAGCTCATGATGGTCTCTGGACTGGAAGTGTCCAATAAGACTAGAATTAGGTGATAATTCTGAGGTAAGAATGACTTCTTCCAGTCTTTAGAGAGAGGCTGAAGTGACTAGTATAAGCTGCAGCAAAGGAAGACCCGAGAGCAGCTAAGATTCTTCTCTCTTGAAGAAAAGGGGGAAAGCCACTCCATACAATTAAATTATTATCAATTGTAATCTTATGGACTCATTTCTCTGACTGCTGAGTTTTGTTGCATCAGCTGTTTCTAAATGTAAATGTGGTAATACACAATGTCATCACAAAGTTCTTCAGAAAGCTTAGGAATTGTAAAGCCTAGCTGAGCAACAAAATAGAGCAGGCAGAAGTTGTCCTATCTTGGGTAAAGGGTGATAAATCCTAGGTAGCAAGGTCTCTTTCACTTAGACCTTTCTTCCATGCAAAGGTTTCTACAGACAAAATTATATTGGTGGTCGAACAGTGGGTTCCACTTCACACTGAAAATTGCCATGTTTCTGACTGATTTACCTTGTATTTGAAGCCTGTGGTGGTGATAAAGCCATATCTAATTTCACCAAGATAGACTAATTCATTTAGTCTGGGAGCAGAGGCTAGAAAAAGATTTCTTTACAGGCTGGGCAGACCAGCAGCCCCTCTGCTGGACACCCTGACTGCCCCAGCCATGTAGGAAGGGAGAGATTTGCCATTGATCTGCCTTCACAAACCCCCAAATTCATGCACTTCATATTAAGGGCTGAAATAGTGAACAAACGCTACATTTCTTTCTTTGGATAGCTTGTAGAACTATTATGCGAGATTTCTCTTTTTGCTTTGGAGCTCTATTAACTTCTCTCCAACACAGAGATTTGTATTTTCAGTGCAGTCCTTTTACAGAGACTGACTCTGGAAGAGGAAGAAGGGACTTGACTTCTCCAGAGCCAGAGCTCTGTGATCGGATGAGAACTTGCACTGGGCTCAGGAGCTGTCAAAAGTGTCTGTAGAAAGATGACACTTCTCTAATTTCACAATGAGATTCCTGTTTAGAGCTGGAATGGATCAAAACATGTTAATCTCAGGTGATGTCCCTTTTTTCCTGTTTTACTTCAGAAACTACAAAAACTCCCAATACAGTGTGATTAACACACTCCTCACATCTTCCTATCTGATGCTGAAGGTAGTTTGCTTGTGTTTAAATACAGCGTTCATTCTAGTTTTACAATGTAAGTTGAGCCAGACAGTGAAACCTCTTGACACTTTGATTCCATGCAAATGTTAGGCAGTGAAATGTGACAGCTATTCGAGGCATTTTAGAGAATTTCTCAACCAGTTTTCTGTGTTCTGAGCAGTTATATCTAACAGTACCTCCTGTCACAGGTTTTCACTGTCATTGTACAGAAGCCCCTGTTTGGGGGCTATCAAAGAGGAGTACTTAAGAAAATCATGCTCATAGAGCCTCTGTATGGCTGCATATATAGGAAGGAATAAAATACTCTGAGCTTCCAAATGATGGACATTCAGCAGAGAGGAAGGGGAGTGGATCTGAATTTCAATGTTAAGTTTCCAAAACATTGTACCTGATCGATAGGAATGACATTATGACTATGCAGGTTTGGAATGAAAGCTGCAGAAATCACAGGGAGGCATCAAATCAGTCTGAGGTTTTTAGAACAGGATTTTTCAAGTGTCACATTGTTTAATGCGTGTGAGACTTTCACACTGTCATTTTTAAAGGATTGTGTTAGAAACCACACTATACCCTTAGCTGCATGCCATCTTCTGTGGAGGAGGATCTAATTTTCTCTGCCTGAGTCTGTGGGACACTCACTAGCGGGTAGAAGGTAGAAAAATAAGAAAAGAAGATGAAAATTATAGTGGCAGACAGGCTGCCTCTGTGGGAGTAGATCTGTGGGTTATTTTCCCATTTTGGAGGAATGAAAAACAGGATGAAGGGTTGCAAGCCGATCTCCTCAATTCCTATTCTGAGGAAAACCATCCTAGTGGTGGGACATGGGGTGGGGGTTTATTTCCATTTCACTGGCAGTCAATGTTTTTATAAGAATATAGTATAATACGAGGAAATCAATAATAGTCAGCATTAACTTGACAGAATTTTTTTTTAACAAGTCCATTTAGTTTTCTTCAACAGCTTATACGTTCGTTTTGGTAGGGCTTTTTGACATGTTTCACAAAACAATCTTTAATTTAGTTTTAGAAACACAGTGTAAATACACCACAAAAAGGTCATATAAAGGTGATGGAAAAAACCTTTTCCAGAAAACAGAAATCACTATTTCACTGTCAAGATTGAGACTCGCTGAAACGTGGTTCTGTACCTAGTTAGTCCTCAGCCCCTTCCCAGTCAATATTTTCATTATGAACACAGGGAATATTGAGCTTTATAATCTTGCAGGTGAGGCAAAAGGCAAGAAGAGCCTACAGTTAACTGGAGGACAAGTTTAAAATAAGGACAGGCTGTAAAGACAGAAGGAATGACCCAGCCCACAGGCTGGATATCGGTGTTCTGCTCTTGGCTGGTTCCACCACTGCCCTCCAGCAGGC
The DNA here is from genome assembly GCA_011057875.1 of Pterocles orientalis. Taxonomy (NCBI): domain Eukaryota; kingdom Metazoa; phylum Chordata; class Aves; order Pterocliformes; family Pteroclidae; genus Pterocles; species Pterocles orientalis. Next base: position 7,139 of record WKFP01011785.1, read on the forward strand.
ACTTTCTCCTCATTTCCGTGGTTGTTGATCACTATTTATCAGCCCTAAAATCTTACACTGAAAGCTTACGTTGAGAGAGGACAGCTGGTACCCTGCTCAGTGAACATGGCAATCCCCATGTCACCCAAATCTTGTTATTTTATAATGGCTGGAACCACGCACATATTGAACTTTATAGCACTTACGTCTAGTGAGAACTCAGCATCTTAACCCAAGTGCTGGCTCTCCCTGCAGCAGGTTTTGCCCCTAAAGACCTCCCGTTCAAAATGTTACGCCTGAAACAGGGACATAAATTGCCCTGGAACCCCAGTTAAACAAGGGAACTTGGTTGGGTCCCAGCAGACCTGGGGCAGAAATGCACGGAGTGTTTCTGCCAGTGAGAGGGCAAATTCCTGAGCAGATGCTGCTTTATCATGGGTTATTCCAGCTGTGTCTGTCAAAGGATTTTTTTCTGCAGAATTCCCTACATCTCTATCAGTAGCTGAACAAAAGCACAGGGAACAAGAAAAGAGTAAAATCCGGCTTTTCTGAGGTTTAAATGCCTTAGCCTGGGTTAATTGAAACAAACTATGGACAAGCTTTTCCTCAACAGAAACTGTCAGAACCTGTCTTGGAGCCTTCAAACGGGGGGCGTTGTCTAGGGAAGAAAGGCAAGGATTATCAGGCAGGGTAGACAAGCAAAGAACTAAAGACTGAAGTTCAGAGGCCTAAAGAATGGAAAACTGAATCTTTCAAGGCTGCTTGATGCTGGGGCTGGTCATTCTCCTGCAGACAGCTGTGAGAGACTGCCTCTTGATCCCCTGGGATTTTACATTCATCTAGCCAAAAGCAGCTCTTGTGATCTGAAGCAGTCTTCACTTCCTCTTTCCTGGGTGCAGTTTTCCCTGACAAGTTGGCCAAAATACCCTTTTTTGACTTTAATTGAAGCTAAGCTGAGCACTGCATGGGGAAAGAAATTAATTCTAAACTCAGAATTTTCCAGTTGAGACTAGAAGGTCAAGTTCTTCCTTGGGCTGGTTTCTTTTCCACTTTGGAAATTTTTAGACATAGGAGTTTTGGTTCATGTAAAAGAAAGTGTTGCCTAATCCAGAGATGTATTTCCAGCAGAGACCATTATTGTAGTGCTTCAGGGGAGGTGCAATAATCCTAGAATGGGAAGCAGCTGCTTACTTGAGGGTTGAGTTTTGCTCTGGGCTGTATCAGAACTTCCTGTGGGTTCTGTGACCTCTTCTCTGGTTCTGAAAATGTCTTTTAAGATACCTCACTTCTTACACATTCCCGTCTGGCGGCAGATGATACACTGACATTGCCCTCTGAACAGATGGGTTCTGAGTTATGGCATCTGACTTCCTATGCTTGATCCCCATTAAGTGGGATGATTTTCTGTCCCTTTTGATTGTAGCAGCAGATGGTTAGTCCAGCAGCCCTGTGAAGGAAATCCCACTGTCCTTGCAGCCACCTGCAATACTGGGAAAGTCGATGTGTCATGGCAAGAAACTACTAATGCTTTACAGCACGGTGAAATAAACAAGTGTGCACAAAATGGTGGTGCTAGTAACCAGCTGTAACCAGAAGTATTTCGAAAGTAAAAGTGCTGGTTGTTTTGGGAGTATGATGACTGTTTTTTTCCTGTGAATAAACCACTTCTGCTTGTTGCTGTTAATTAAGTTTTCCAAAGACATATGAGTCAGGGACATAAAGCAAGACTAAAGAACCAGAGATAGTGTAATACAAGACTCTTAAGAAAGTGCAATAGCTGATTATAGCAACAAACATGCTTGTGGAGTCTAAATGAGTATAATTACTGCATGATCAAATTTTGTAACTGGTCACATAAACTGCTCAAATTGCTCCTCTTCCCTCTGAAAGTTGGATCTTTCAAACCAGTTTCTAGGGTAATTTTTTCCATGTTCTGTGTAATCCAACATTACTTTTGTTTGGAGTCAAAATTAATGTTAGTTTCAATTCTCACATTTTCTCTCATTTGTTTTCCAGAAAACAATTAAAAATATTTCTAGCTATTTTTTAAGAAACACAAATCAAAACTGATATACTTCAGAATATATTCTGACATACTTATGACAAATGTTCCTTCAATCCTTGTTTAAGTCCTAGCATGATTTGTTCAGTTAATTTTTGTCTTTGACTCTTTGTTTATTAAACATACCATTCCTTTTCATTACAGGTGGACTTGGGGAGATGCTATCTTAAACTAAAAATTTTATTTTCCAGTACTGTAGTATGAACTGTGATTATTTTAATTTCTCCAGTTTTAAAGATTTCTTACAAGATTCGTTCAGTGTATTTGAAGACTAGTTGATCAAGACATAAATACACATGGCTTTTCCTAAGACAGAGTCTTCTCATATTATCGATATTCCACCAATCTGAGGAAAGAGTTTAGTGCCTTTGGTTAACATTTAGTCACAACAGTGCACTGATATACGTTGTAAATGGGGAAGGCACATTTGAGTTTTCTCATAGGCTAAACGACAATGTCAGTCAGACTGGGATGCTTAGGCAAATGTGTCTGTCACTTAACGCAGGGCTCATTAAACTCTGAGGGGAATTTCTAGCATCTGTCCTGTAATTTGACCATAACTCAGGTCTACTGGCAACAGAACAACAATATCAAGAAGGCACTGATTCTGCAAGGAATGAAACATGCTTTATTTTATGCAGTGCATGGAAATACCATTAAATTTGTTTAGTCTTTCAGCACATGAATGTAGAGACATTTGCTTTCAGGACTTAAAGATTACTTGGATGTCAGCTTTTGAAGTGTGGGAGGCAGGATCTCCTGTTCACCAATCTGACCTATGAAAAGGGCCTTCACCAGCATCTTTAAGACAAATACTGATACCCAAGATAGATAATGCTACACAAAAGTCTGGTTGCTGTACTGTTCAAGAAATGAAAACAAACGTCATCCTCTTCTTTAACGAAGGATTCTCAGTGGGGAAGGCTTCTCCAAATGCACAGCTTAGTCACAGGCTACCAGCTTTCATTCCTGTAGGGGCTCATCCAGTTCAATTCTCAGCTGCTGTTTTTGCTGAGGATGGAGAGGAATAATGCCTGGAATCAAGATTACAGACCTAGTTCTCTAAATTCACTGCCTAATCTCTTTGATCTCTGAGATGCAGCCTCGCAGGTCATCAGCAAGTATAATGTTCCCTGAAGTACTCTTCTCTGAGCAGAAGTTCCAGTGAAAGAAAAAGCTGGATAATATTCCTGGGGCTGGAGCCCCACCAGTACAAGAGGGTATCAGACAGGCTCCACTGGCAGAGGGAGCAGGGCTGAGACAGTCCCATTGCGTTGCTCTGACCAACAGAAACTGGTCACAGAGGTTCCAGTTTTGTCCTGTCACCTTCATGCACAGCACATATGAGGAAGAATGGTAGAAAACAACCTATAAAAATAAAAAGGTTAAAGCAAGCTAAATAGAATGTCAATGGCAAGTACTATTAAACACACACACACACAAAAAATCAATTATGTAGTTTAAATCTTTGAGATTGGTTTTATATGAAATCCCTTCACTGGGTGGTTCTTTGTGAGAATGTATTGGTTCCCCTGAAGAAAGGCATCTTTGGGGATGTTCCCCTTGCTCTCCCAGCACAATGTCAGATTACCACAAGTGTGATTTACACACTTCAGGATGTGTATTGAAATACATCTGATATTTTCATTATACTGTGGAAAATCTAAAGCCCATAAACAAGCAGAATATTGCTTGTATGAGGATCTACAGAGTTTTCAACTGCCTGAAGAAGTAAAAGAGAAGTGCCATGGGAAGCACTCACAAATAATTAAAGACCTTTGCATAGTAATAGGTTGCAGGTATTTGGGTTACAAGGTGTTTCCTTGGCTTGCTTACCTGTTGTACAGTCCCACAAATGGAGCTGCTTTTCTGGTTTTGACATTACGGTTAGCTCAGCTTACAGGGACCCTAATTTAACACTGAATGAATTGCACACACTTGTACACACAGACTAACAGTTTTAAACTCTATTCTTCATCTTCTTATTCCAGTCTCCTCTTTTTGCCCACCCACTTTTATCCTCCATCCAAACATAGTGTAATAATGTGTAACATATTTAAACACTTCTAACCTACTCTACATATTTTTAATTATTCTGTGAAACAACTCAAATGGAATTTAAATGTATATTTTAATAGGGCTTATGGTTATGTTCTCGGTACATTCTAAAGAAGAGTACCATTGGATGCAGAAGTGTCTCTTAAATACTGTAATGTATTTTTTTTGCTGATGGTTTTCATATCTTTTTAGACGCTGCTATCTAGCCCTTCATCACACAGAGATAAAATGGGTGCTTCACCATAGCACATGCTGTATTCCAGTCTTGGTACCTGAAGAACATGTTGAAGTTCTGACATGCTTCTTGTTTTGCTGAGGAACAGGAGCAAAACTGTAACACAAGAGGAACCAAGATTAACCATCAGGCAACTACTGAAGTTGAAGACATAACCCTGGCTTCATTAAAGTCAATGGAAAATGGGTTTTCCTACAGTTATCTCTATTCTGAAGGCAAACTCTTCCTGCCAAACAAAAGAGGGAGGAAAATACTCCCTCTTGCCTCTTATGTTTGAGAGCTATTCCAGAACCACTTTACACTTTCAAGTGTCACTGGGTAGTGCAGAGGAAAACAGCCCATTCCTGGGAAAAAGGAAAAGCTTATATTTAAGCACCTGGAAACATATATTTGCTTTGAATGAAAAGCTAAAGGCTGAAAAAATTACTCCCTCAGCTTTGTTCAGTGTCTTCCCCAACAGCAAACCCCAAGTCCTGACCAGGCTCCGCACCTGATTATGGTGGCGGTCAGTGATGTGTATCCCTGGACAACAGGATGGTCTCAGACCTCTGAGAGACAGGATGGGAGCAGGCACCTGCTTCTTGATGTGGGAGAAGTTTCTGAAGATCTTGAAGGAATAAGTCAGAAAGACATCTTTGAAGGTAATATAGAAAGTCTTCCCAATACTATGCATTTGGGTGTCAGTATATGAATCATAAATGGTGCAACGGTTAAGATGTGAACTTAGGATATTGAAGGCATGAGGATTTTGTACTACATCACAACTTACACCTTACATAGCTTGGCTTTATGCAAATTGTGATCACGACAGAAAAAAACTGTTGTATTTTATCACCTTTTCACATTGAGTATAATAGACAATAATGTACAAATTGAAAGAGGACCTCTTTGATTTTAGCTTTTTTACAAGATATTACAGTTTCATACCTGCAAAAGCCAATCACGTATTGTTGAGAAAATTGCTGGGGCAATTTTCACAATGTGAAATCTGTTTTATGTCTTCATCAAAGAACAGTGCAGCAGGAAAGTGAATCGGAAACGTCACAAGGAGATGTTACAGGCAATTCAATACATGGTTTTCTGCTTTGCATCCTGGTAGAAGAGAAATTAAACTAAATATAGAAGAGATTTTTCGAGGTTTCTAACCTTTTGTGTGCCTTGCAGTAAAGTTTTGAGGGGTGAAAAAGCAGAGGCAGGACGGTATGGTGTGAAGTGAAGCAGCACAGGATGCGGATGCGTAAATTGATCTGTCCCCCTAGGAATAACAGGAGTAATGTTAATCTTAACTTTTACAGTGTGCTTTGTGCTTTCTCTCTGGCCTCTTTTTTATGATTCAGGCTCCAACTTTTCTTCAGTCATAAATGACATAAATCACCTGTGAGGGATTTTTTGCAGAATAATGTGGTGACGGCTTTGGTGGACAGGGGAAGGGCGATGGATGTCATCTACCTGGACTTCTGCAAAGCCTTTGACATGGTCCCTCACCACATCCTTCTCTCTAAATTGGAGAGGTGTGGATTTGAAGGGTGGACCGTATGATGGATTAGGAATTGGTTGGCCGGACGCAGCCAAAGGGTTATGATTAACGGTTCTGTATCAGGGTAGAGGCTGGTCACGAGTGGTGTCCCTCAGGGGTCCGTCTTGAGACCGCTGCTCTTTAACATCTTCATCAATGACATAGACGATGGCATCGAGTGCACCATCAGCAAGTTTGCGGATGATAATAAGGTGAGTCATGCCATCGACACATTGGAAGGAAGGAAAGCCATCCAGAGGGACCTGGACAGGCTGGAGAAGTGGGCCCGTGTAAACCTAATGAGGTTTAATAAGGCCAAGTGCAGGGTGCTGCACTTGGGTCGGGGCAACCCCAGGTATTTATACAAACTGGGGTAATATCTCCTTGAGAGCAGCCCTGC
>WKFP01011786.1:0-33674 GCA_011057875.1 Pterocles orientalis
GGGGGGGGGGGGGGGGGGGGGGGGGGGCAGAGAGAGAGTCCGGCTTTAGCCTGGGATTTGCTTTTAGGTTAAGATTGAGAAGTAGACTGACCAATTATTCCACCCCATGCACGTCATACCCAGTATATAGATAAGGATGCTTCCAGGAGATAGCTCTCTTTCACTTCCCTTGGGCTCCGGATCATCTCGCTTTGGGTGCCTGCACTCGCTCTCCCAAGGCCTTTCCCCCTCCCACAGCCGCTGTTAGCTCTTGGCCCGGGACACTCGTTATCTCCATTCCATGAGTGCCCCGGAAGCGGCGCACCCCCCCGCTCTTCCCCCCCCCCCCTCCTGGGGGGAATAGTGAGTGCGGCTTCTGGGGATCATTAGCTGGCAACAGGCTGAGCCTTTTGGGGGGGGCAGTACCATTGTGTATCACCCATTTCTTCCCTCCTCTGGGGTCATTGGCTGGGAGTGGGCTGGGCCTTTGGTCATCAGGTGGGGAGGGGCAGTATCACTGTGTATCACATTGCATCTTTGTATATAATATTATTTCCAATATTATTGTAGTTTAAATTGTCCTTATCTCAACCCACGAGTCCTCTTTGCCATTTATCTCTTTAATTCTCTCCCCTATCATTGGGTGGGGGCAGGGACTGTGTGAGCGGGTGTGTGTGGTTTGGCCCCCAGCCAAGGGCCAACCCGCCACAGCTCTACATGATCTACCACCTACTTACAAGCCTATTTTTCCTCTCTATCTCTGCAGATAATTTAACTCAAGTGGCACCATGGAAACCTTTAAATCTTTAAGCCATCAAGGCAGAGCAAACACTGTCAACTGAATTTACAAGGCATATACTCACAACACTGCAAACCCTGCAAAAACAGACCAATTTGTTCAGCATTATTTGCTTTACCCAAGTGATCCTTCAACATGCTATGCTGCTGATGCTTGCAGTGCCTTCTTTTACTTATAGAAAACATCATTGGACTAGCTGGAAAACAAGTTTTACATAATTTTCTATACAATAACACACAGGAACCCACCTAACAATTTGACCATAAGATGAATGAATGAAGCCGATGTCTTCTAATCACAGGACAGAGTAATCCTGTCTAAAGCAAATACTTGAAGATTTGGTGAAGAAGAAGGAAGAGAACTGTAGAAAGCACAGTTAGTAGATCTGGGACAAAAGCAGTTTTGCAGAGACTGCTTCTAGTTCACAGCTGCTAACAGGCACTAATGTTTATTTTGCTCTGAAGATACCACCCTTCTCCTAATCAAAAATCAAACATCCCTACCAAGTTTTTACTTCTCCTTATTCCCCCCCCCTTCCCCAAAACTAGGGAAAGAAATACTGCAGTATTTCAATTAAAACCAGAAAAACTGAATCTTGCAAGTTTAATGAAATATTCCCAGAGCTGGTTCTAGAGGCACGGCCTTTTGCAGTTAGGTCCTCTGCCTGATGTATCTGAAGAAGTAGGTCAGACTACATTTCCTCATCTATACATACCACCACTTCTGGGGCAATCACAAAAGAAACAACTGCACAACAAATGACAGAATACTGCATTCCCACTTCAAAATAACTCCTTTGAGGCTTTCTGTTGTATTGTTTCCATAACAATAACACGTTCCTTGTGCAATAGGACAAGGGTGGGAGACCACACAAGATAAACAACACACAACTTCAGTTATACAAAAAAAGAACAAGTGCAGCATGACTTTACAAAGCCCTGTCTGATTTTTCCGTCCTAGTCATAAGCTCAAGGTTACTCAAGTCTTTCCTTCTGACAACTTCAAGAGTTCTGAACATTGTTAACTTCTCCACTCCAGAGGCCTAGTGCTCAAAGAAATCTGTTTTATCAGAACTTAGTTTCGGGTATGCCCGAAATTAACAAGTATTACAGAAGAAAAAAATGTTACTTCAAATGCTTAAGTTTTGCTATTTATATACCACATATTAGCTATAACATCACTATTTCTGAACATAGAGCAAGTTATTAAAAAACACTTCCCGTACACAAGAACGTGCCTTCACCTCACCCCAAGAACAAATTTACAGCCTTCCTTATCTCTTACTCCACTGAAAAAAAAAACAAACAGAAGGGTCTATTTAAATTCTCTTCAATATAGTAAGGAACAGAAAATGTACAAAACCAAACCGGTTTTGTACAGAACTGCTAGCAGACTTGCTTCAGCTTTCATATAACTGGATTTCTACTGTAACAAACACACGCAAAAAAAAACCTGAAACAGAAACCCCTGAAAACCACCCTCAATCTTTCTTTTGTACTAAGGTAACAATCAGCCCTTTCCTATACAGAGGACATGAATAACATCAGCCACTAACCTTCTGGAACTGCATCCCAAGAGCTGAGCATCCACAGCAGCTGCTGTGCCAGCACAAACTAGTATTGACATACCAGTATCACAGCAAGTAAGAATACATTTCTTTGACACAAATCCTTCTGTTGGGGGCAATACCATCAGCTTTCTGAAGTGGAAAAGATGCCTTTTTCTTTTCGGTAAGATGTAGTATTCCATTCACATTAATTCATGTTTTTCCCCTTATCACAATTACAGAAAAATCTACCAGCTGGTAAACTGGCATGGATCAAACAAATTATTATAAAGATTATTCAGTTTTAGAAGACACATTACTTTATTCAACACTATACACAAAGAGACGAATAAAGCACGGTAATGCTTATGAATATTACAAAAATGAATATAATTTTCATAAGCAGTTACTGTCAATTCTGAGATTTTCACAGGGTTTCAGTTCTGTCTCAATGTTCCCCTTTGCCAATATCCATCTCAACCTTTTTATTTTTTGGCTGGTTCTTCAAGTCAACAATCATACAAAACATCAGCATTTTTTGTCCACATTTGTAGGTACATGTACATTTGTCCCCTGCCTTACTATCCAAGCAATCAGGCAATTTATAAAGTAGTACACATTTTTGTAACTTCTAGTTTTTCGTAAGTGCAAAGCAGCAGAGTTTGGAGACTATTTACCATATAACCAGGTGTGTAATCACATCTCAATAAATTTTATCCTATTTTAAAGCATTTGTATATGAAAGTAGAACAGTTTCCATCACATTAAAGTTTTTTTTTTTTTTTTTGGAAGAAATCTACAAAGACTTTATTTCTGCTTTGGCAACTGATTCTTCAAGAACTCTCTATAACTCTTCTTCATGACAGAGAACTAAGCTGAAATGTTTAGTCACATTTATATATAAAGCTGTCTAAAACAGTCATCTTATTTGGAGATTATAATAATAATGAACAAGTTCAATTCAAAAGGAATGCTCTTGAATACCAAGACTATTTTACACCTCTTCACAAACAAATGTTTTCATTAACAAGACCAGCAGTGATCATTAGCCTGCTTATCTTCCACATTGGGTTTTTTTAATTTGCTTTTTATTCTTTAAAAAAAAAACAACTTATTTTGTCTTTTGGCTTCATCAGTTAAAAACAATGTTAAAGAAAGCCTGCATTCCCTTCTTAGCAATTTATACTGCAACACTGGAAACTAATCTTTTTTGCAGTGGTGCCTAACTGTAGCTTGAGCAGCTGAAGAAGAAGGAAAAATCCAGAATTTAAGATGGAACAAGCTAAAATTAACAAGGATACTTCTAGACACAATGAATTAGTCGATTATGTTTGTGCTACGACATTTGTTAATTAAAGCCATATTAGAGTCTGACCATAGAGAAAGGAAAAGCTGCCTTCCCAGTATAATACTAGCATCCACCATACATACAGCTTCCATAAATGTGTAAAGTACACATGGTTATTAAGGATAGACAAAGGAGAGTGAATGCACTTCACAATACAAATTTGTACAGTACTGGCAGCATGGGAAAAATTATCTGTTTAATCAGAACAATTAGAAAAGGATCAACTCTAGTTTTAGCTAGTTGTGGAGACTACCATCATAGCCAGTGAAGAAACGCTTCTCAGGTACAATTCACCTCATTCTAAATAGTTAACAGCAGAAAGATTTGTGACAGCCACCTATGCTTTTTCCTTTAATCCTTGTGAAATGCATCAGTCCATGGCTGACTACTTTAAGAGCCCTGTCTTTCACTACACAGCTGCTGCTCCCCTCAACTGTCCACCTCACACACATACAGTACCATTCTTGAAACAGGGATGTCTCACCAGCTCATGAAACAGCTCCTGAACAACTGCTAGTGTCCACTCGGAACACCAAGATCAGATGAGCTCATGTTTGGTTTACCCAGTGTACAGGGCTCAGACCCACAGCAGACAGGGAAATGCTCCACAAGACATAACATGTTCATGTTCATCTACTGTAAGTCACTGCTGCATATTAATCTGCTCATTAACAATGCTGAAAGAGGGGGGTTCTCCTCATAGAAAAGCAGATTCCAAGACCTGTTCAAAATACATTAAGTAAAACCAGCCTATGATGACCTAAGACAGCAAGTCATCCACATCTAAATGACAAGGGGTGGTGCAAAATAGATATTCTGCAGTTGTACAATTCCGCCAACACTGAAGAACGGGATCATTAGAGATGTTTATCTCCAACACATCTGCTTGACAAGACTTAAAGCCAACTGCTATTTTTAAGTGTATGCCTGCAATTTCATTTGAGAGCTAAATCTTACTATCTATTAGATTGGCCAGAAGGAAAATACCAGTGCTGTTCATTAACTTCTAAAACAGACACATGGTAAAGACTGGATATTACCTTGTTCATAAATTAAAGTTCAGTCTTCACCTACATGTGACAAAGCCAGTGCATTCCATACATCAGGTGTGCACACAAATAAATTATCCCCCACTGAATTTCTATTAGCTCATTTGTATTTTAGCACATAGCAAAGACATCCTAAATAAGACAGAACAGAAATCCCATTGACCCTTTAAACACATTTTCAAAATTCATGTTCCCTATAAACTACTTTACTACCCAAGAAGAGAGTTTACTACTGTATTAGACAAGCCAATACATTCTGATGAAAATTTACAAGAACCACTATGTTAAAGATGCCTCGCATCTTCTCAGAAAAATAAGTAAAACCGACCTAGAAACGAGTGGAAGACATTAGACAGTATTTCTGCATTCTGGAAGATGCCAGGTAAGTAACATAACTGCTCAACTTTTTTGCATGTACAAACCTCCCGAATCTATATATAGAGAAATCAAAAAAGTACTTTCAGAACTAGCCACACAGCTCTGCTATTACTCAGCAGTACTTACATGGCACTTCGAAGACGAAGAACAGCATCTCCAACTATGTTTGGACTTGAATTCATAGTTAAGTGTTTTGCTGGAAACTGCAGCTAGTTCCACAAGTCCAGTCAAGTTTGCAGAAATGAGTCATAGCCCTGGACTGAAAATGCTACCTTGAAACAAGTTCTCATCTGTCTAGCCTAAAGGGCAATGATGAAATTTTTTAGCTTTTGTTGCCAGAATAATATGTTGTATTGGTTATTATTTAATTAACATTGAAAAAAATGATGTGTAACATTTTGGAACAGAATGAAATCACAACAGCAGCTTCCAATCCTTTCAGCTGTGCTTTACAACCTATTTTATTTCCGTGAGATATTTTCCTGTAGGGTGTAAGGAAGAAAAAAGTAAAATTTGAGTACTTACAGCTTTTTTAAAAAAAAAGTGGTTTAGTTGTCAATATGAACACAAAGAACAGAGAATGAGGGTACTACATAAGATTTTATAGACCTTAAGAGCAAAAAAAGCTATGCAATAAGACAGATTTGTTTATAGCATCTTTGTTTCAACATGGAGACTGGGATGCACCAGCCTGATGCTGAAATTTCCTCAAATGCTACGAGTCTCAAGCCTTTAAAAGACCATGGAAATGGAACTATCTCAACATAAATCAGGGGAACAGATGCTTAGTACTCACACTCTCTCTTCTGTTATATTACAAGACCTGGGATATGGACTGTCATTTGCTATTCAGCTGTTGAACTCTAAACAGAAATGGAAGCAAGCCAGTTTGCTTGTCAGCTAGCATCCTCCAAGATATTATCATAGTTAGCTGCATCAGATAAGCAAAAGAGTGAAAAAAAATCAGCTTAAACAATCAGATTTTCCCCTTCTATTACAGTTTTGTCTCTGTTACCCTTGAATTTCAGGAAACTCATGAATTTTTAAATAATTTTGTATTAAGGCACACCAGCACAAAACCAGGTTAAGATACATACATCACCTGTGACAAATAATGTAAAGTTAAACTGTAATTATAACAGACTGTCAACTTTGAAACCTTCAGAGACAAGTCTGAGGTTTGAACAAACACATTCCAGTATGAAGTTCCCGAAGCTGGGATTTCCACAAACATTGTCCAGAGGATCACAAAGCATGCATTAACAAAGAACACATCTGCATTGCACAATGCGTTCCCACGGGAAGATATCTAAACAACTCTAAACAGCACCAAGGGCAGCACAACTGCTTAGCCCTCTAGCCACCTCTGTGTGCTCTGAGAAACCCAGGCTAGATGGCTACAGCCTCCTCACAGGAGAATTAGGGCACAGTCAGGTAGCTCCACGCGACACCGTGTTTTGATGTGGAAATCCTACAACTGGAGCTTCAAAGCAGCTCAGGCAGAGGGGTTTGTTTTGTTGATACATACACACACAGACAGCTTTTATACATATACACACATATTTTGCATGTTCATATTTTCCCCTCACCCTCCAGTTACAACTGCAGATGTTATTAGTATTATATATTTGCTACCAGAGTTCAGTTAATAATTTTCCCATACTATGAAATTAAAAAGAAGAAATTTACCTCAAACTAACACATAACATGATTTCTTGGCTTACGCAATCTAGCTACATATGAATTTAAAACATTTCCTGTTTCAATCCATCGATTACTACTGTGACACCTACTCAGAAAAAACAAAACACAAACAACAATCTCTGCTGGTGCTCATTTCGCCTGTAGGAGGCAAACAAAAGCCAACATCAAACTCCAGCAGACCCACACTACCAGGATATTCTAAACCCATCTAGAACGTTAAAACCACTGTACAAAATCAGTTTTGCCTCTCAAAAATGCTAGTTCAGTGTTTCATATATAAGTGCATGGTATATTTTAAAGTTTAAGAATCACCTTATTATTCTGTTGTGCTAAATCACCCAATAATGATCCTTCAGACACAAAAGCCAGTTTTGCAGTAAAAGTATTTATGTGTAGCTTAGACCGCTCAGCTTCCTAGAGAATGACTCCTCAAACTAAGTGAGCTGAAAGAACAAGTGCAACAGGGACAAAAATACTGTCCTTTCACAACACACCATCTATCCCCTATCCCCTGCGTTTAAACTGAAGATCAGCGCTACTAAACTCCGTTAAGAACATTACTCTTCCCCTGTTCAAGAAAGGTTGATGACATGTAATAGGAGAAAGTTTAAACCCACATCTTGGCTTTTGGTTTATTCTGTATGCCCATTTACCCTTTTCTCCTCCCCTCACTATGACTCTCTCAGTCAACTTCAGAGAAACAGACCTATAATCCATGTACATCACTCACAAATTGTAGGATGGACACCACAGCTGAACTCTGAACTGCACCCAAACCTGTGATTTCTGTGAATTAACTGAACTTGGTAAGAAGCATAATCACATTTTAGGCCAAGCTCATTCAGAAACTCAGCAGTTATTTAAGGCAGACCATCAATTAAGCTATCTGTATAGCAGTCTTCTCTATAAAGGACTATAACTTGAATTTTTTTTTCAATTATGTATCATTCTCAAGCTATTGTCCAAAAAGGTTACATAAAGGTTACAAAAAGCCACCCCAATGTCAGGAAGCTAAAGGCTGAGACACATCACAACACTGATCCAGGAAGAAGTCTGTTGAGTCATTACAGATGGGGATGGTCTCTGACATGTTCATTTCTAATTACTCACTTAACCAAGGCAATCAACAACATTACCACCTACACAGAGGCAAACTTGTACAGCTGTGAGCTCCCAGACGTCAGAAGACGGAGATTCACCAATACTAAACTATACCATAATTAAGTGCAGCTAAATGAATTATACTGCTGTAGTGTTTTGGTTTTATATATTTGAGAAAGTCTTTTTCAGAGAGGGTTCAGGTGGTTATGCCTGGGGCTAGATCAGTTTCAAGGGCATAGATTTACCTTAGACAGCTTTAAGCAATCAAAGGGAAACAGAACTATTCTCACGAGTTTTGTTAAAGCACTAGATTATGACACCCTTTTGAAAAAGGATAATCAGGAAACTTCGTTCCAGAATTTCATACACAGACTCATAGAATCATTTAGGTTGGAAAAGATCTTTAAGATCATAGAGTCTAACTGTAAACTTAATGCTGCCAAGTCCACCGCTTGCCCCTGCATATGCATCTGCAATGCTCCCTTCTATCCTCACAGTGAGGACTGGATAGTCAGGAAAGATGGAAGAGGTGCTACACAATCTCCTTAAATCAGACAGCACTTAACACATGGAAGTTAACAGGGTGCTGCAAACAGTGGGAGTACTTAAGCATCCTGCAAGATGCTGAGCTGTGACTAATAGCCATTAAAAATGACCAAGCCTTAAGCACTGTCCTAAGCTGCTGCATTAATACCTCTTTAGAAAGCATATTTCACTTCCTGAATTACTTAAAAATATATGTACAGATTTTAATTGCTTGGATTTTTAAATACAATGTTAAATAAAAAGGCAAACTATTAGTGAGAACAACACTTCCTGTAAGTGTGGGATAGCACACCTACAGAGTTGATACAACTTACAGTTGATTCTGTGCAGCAACTAGCTACGTTATAATGCATCTGAGCTTCATTAAAAAATAAGCAGGAGGTTAGTATGAAAACATCTAGAATAGCATTCTGAGTTAGTGAATTATCCACTTGATTCCCTATCCAGCGCTGCCAAAAGATTGTTATTTTAGATGTACATAAATCGCAGTCTTTGTCACAGGAAAATACAGGAATCCAACAGATGCATCAAAAGTAGGAAGAGCATGACCATGGATATGGTAAAAGGCTGGCTCATGCAGTGGTTCAGCTGAAAAGTCTTACGGTTCTTTATAAAGTCATTTACGCTGCCTCTGCCACCCTTAAACCTTTTCTCCCTATAAAAGCAGTAACAGTACATATTTTCAAAGTAGTACACAGAAAACAGAATATCAGAAATTGACGTATTTTGATGCTATAATGATAATTTTTTTTTTTACTATGCAAAATAAAAGACTAAGAATATAATGGTTCATGTAGTTTCAGGTGAGCTTTCATCAGTATTCTGTTCAAATAGTCTTCTTTTAAAAATAACAAATAATTCATAAGATTATGCAAAGTAGTCTGCTGCACAGATTAAGGCTTTACTATTATCAAGTCTACTTATGAGTTCCAGAAAAAAAAAAAAAAAAGCTGCTCCAGCTAAAAATTTTGTAAAGCAATATCCATAACAAGTTGATGGTTTATCTCAAACAAGAGAGCATAGAAACCATCCAGCAATTGTTGAAATAAATAGAACAGGATGCATTAAAAACTTTTAAACCAACACTAGATTCCGAATGTAATCAAAGTACTTAATTCTTATTATGGCAATATGTTTCTTTCTAATTTTAAAGCCTACAGAGAGAAACATCTTAACTCCACTTCATACTGTGAACCATAAACCCATCATTTTAAAGCAGTACAAAAACTCAAGCAGACTGACAGGTTGTCTTAGGTTAGATAGTTGCTGAATTTTGTCAAAAAGTGTAAATACACAAGCATGTCTCTTCTAAACAAAAGCATAAAGCATGCAAATTACTACTGAAGTATGAAAGTATTGTTCAGATTAAAATATATTGCCTCTAGTAGCAACAAAACCCTTAATGGCATCACTTGTTATAAATCAAAACATAGACAGTATTTAAAAGTTATTCCGATTTGCCAATGCATTTTCCACATTTCTGTAAGGTAAGAACAAAATTTTATTATCTACACACGCATTAGAAGTCAGATGCACAATAGAAATAGTGTACGGAACACACATCTTTACATCCTTGTAGCCCCCTACATTCCAGTCAGTTTTACGCTTCTAAGGTTCAGAATAAGCAAGCAGATCACTGGATACAGAAAGACTTGATCTTAAGACCTTTAGCATACCCTGACATATATCAGAGAGACAATAAGTCTTACTGACATCAAGAAAAGGGACTATTCACATAACAGCATTAAGATCTTCATATTCAATTGCCCCATTGTCCTGATTTCAGCTGAGAAGGCGGCTGATGTTTATATGTTATCAGTCTTCTTCCCAGCACAAATCCAAAACATAGCCTCTTACTAGCTCCTATGAAAAAAGTTAACTGTCTCAGCTGAAACGAGGACACCCACCTGAATACAGATTACTCTAGGTAGTCACATGCATGTACAACCAGCAAATACTACTTTATAAATAAATTACTTTGAAAATAAACTACTTTGTTAGCCCCAAAATCAAGCAACAATAGTCATACTTTCAAAAAATACTTATTTGACTTACAGGGAAATAACTGATCTACTGCTTATTCATCCTCAGCACTTCATTTGTATATGAAGAACAACAAGATGAGTAAATTCTTTAGCAAAACAAGGTTTTGAATTCTACAAACACAATTTTGAAGGCCATAGATGATACTTACAAGATTAGTCTTTCAAAAGATGGCCAAAATTCCTACTTTGTGTTTTGCAAACTTCAAGAAGCTTTGGCAATGAACCCAGTTTTAGCATGTCACACATAACCTCATGAAAACAGAAATAACCAGAGGATTACTATTTTTAGTGAAACACTGGCCTGCTTCCAAAAAAAACCCCCATTATGCTTTAAAACTTACAATTTAAGTAAGTTTTATACATAGACTCCTCTAACTATTGAACAAAAACCCTGAATAAAGGTAGAACATAAACTCCACCTGATCTGAATTAACACCAGAGGTTGAACACCAGAAGGGGAAATTAACACCAAGGCATTCCAGAAGGTCTTTAAAGGCAGGTGCATCCTTACACCTAGAGGAGCAGGCACACGCCCGGCACCCACCTTTCCTGGAAACGAGCTGTTTGAGAACCTAACAAACCAGTTTGGTCAGTAAGAAAACTTTCTAAATACACACATTTTCAAACCTAAGCCTTTATAAAAGCTTTCACACAAGCTCAGCCAGCGTTCAGCTCCAGGATAAGCAATTTACGAACGAAGCCGGCACACGATGACTCGTGTTAAAACGTCACCTTCGATGTTCAGCTCAAAACAAACGTGGCAGAACGAGAGCGTCTCCTTCTCTGTCCCCAGCTTGCAGACGCTGCAGACGTTGTCATCGTCCAGGTCGATGCTCACAAACTGCTCCTCGTTCATAGCGCCCTGCGTAGAGGGAGCAGGGGGACGACAAGGGACAGGACCGTTATTTCAACCACCGCCGAGGCAAAGCACGGGTCGCCCCGCGCCGGCGGCACCACAGTGACCCCAGCCATTGCTCCGGACCCCGCCGAAACCCCCGGCGCAGCCAGCCCCGACACGCCGGGCCGAGGGAAGGAGCGCCCCAAAAAAGTTTCTGCCTCTGAGCGCGGGCGGCGCGGGGGCCGGGGCCGGCAGGGACGGAGCCTTCCCGCCGCCTCCCCGCCCACGCGCCCCTTCTGCCCCGGACGCTGCCCCGTCCCGTCCCGTCCCACCCCGCCCCGCTCTCCCCGCAGCTCCATCCTCAGGCCTCTCATCACGTCTCTCTCCTCCGCCACCACCAGAGCCGCCCCGGCCCCGGCCCCGCTCACCGCCGCTCCGCTCCGCGCCGTCTGCCCGCCGCAGCGCCCCGATCCACTATTGTTCTGCCGCCAGCGCCCCCGCCGCCGGAGCTGGGCGCCAGGCACCGCCCGCCGCTTCCGGCCGAGCCCACGGCTCCGGCAGGATGGGGGGGGCGGGGAGTCCCAGCGCCGCGCCTCGCCGTACCTGAGCGACTGGCGTCGCCTCAGAGCGGCGCACCGAAGGGCAGCGAGGCAGAACAAGCTAGCGGATGCCACCTCCTCATCCCTCTGGCCAGCCACAGTGTCCGGAAGCTCCCCTGCAGCAGTTGGGCTCTCCCAGACCGCGGCTGCAGTTCCTCCCCCGCGTGGGGGAAGAGGCGCCTCGGCAGCTCCGCCCCCGCCCCTCTCCGCCCGGCCCCGCCCCGGGGGAGCCGCGGGGTGCGGATGGGCCGCGGGGCGCTGCGGGGGTCTCCTTTGGGCGCAGCTTCTGCAGTTTCCTCGCGTGTGTTTAGACCCGTCGTGGCGACAGGGTTTTGTTAGGAGTGCAAATAAAAAAGTGTCTGTGGGGACCGAGGGCAGGGAGGCGTCGCTGGGCGGCGGGGGAGAAATGAACCCGAGTGCTGCTGCAGGAACTCTGTGCCCCGCTGGAACTTCTCCTCCCATGGCTCTGGGTGGGACTGCGCGAACCTGAGCTTTCTAGGAAGTAAAAATTGCTCCTCAGCGATTGTTGCTATTTCTCACTTCGTGTGCCTACGGAGGAAGGAAAGGAAAAAAGTTGGTGTTGAGCAGGATTAAAAATGGGTGTGCGTGAAAGGAAAAGAGGAGAAAGGAAGATGTGCGTAAGAAACAGTCTTAAAGTCATGAGTGTACATACTCGACGTGATGGAAGATACGAAAACCAGGCTGCAAGTATGACCTGAATGGAAAGTAAAGCCAAGCTAGGTCTGTGCTTGCCACAACTGGTAGATCGTATCATCTTGAGAGTTGCCACAGCTGACGGAAATTACGTAGAACACATTCCTACATGTCCGAGTAGGATTATTTATGAAAGAGTAATCTTCCAGAATTTCCTTAATCAAAACACATGTGTCTTTACAGGTTTTGTTGTTTCTTTCACTGTATTTTCTTGGGTCATTTTCTTCAATTTTATTGAAAGGAAAGAAAAAAGAAAACCCACACTGTGTTAGAGTCCCTTCCTTCACAGCTCATAAGTAGCAATTCAACTTTAGATTTGCTTCTGTTGGAGGATGACGGAGTGCATTTCATCCCAGAGCTTCCTGAAATCTTCCTCAAATTGTTTGCCACTGACTGAGACTGGGCTTGGGAGAGGGTTTGTATTTCCTTTACCCCATCCTGGTCTGCTTTTCTGATATACATGGAGAGTGGCAAAGAAGCAGTACCCAGACTTCACTGCAAAAGCAATAAGAAGACAGAAAAAAGGACTTCAGGCTGGGGAAGAGGATTTAGAGACAGAGAGACTGGACAGACGACGGTAGAGGATTATAAAATCTATAAATATTGGAGTATTTTCCCCTCCAGGATCTGATGTAGATCTAAAGGCTTTTGAGTCTCAGCAGCCCATCACCACAGTGCAGCAGCAGCTGTGAAATCCAATGGCAAAAAAGTAATGAATCCTGTTAATAAATGACATGTGGGAGACAGTATGGCTCTCGGTAACTGTGTTCTTTTCTTGTAAAAAATTGCTCTAAAATATAGAGGTCATTACATGAAAAAATGGTGAAAGAAGACTAATGTTTCAGGTGCAAAGTTATGAAAAACCTGGTAAATGGCAACGTGAAGATTGTGCAATCTTAACTACTGCCCATGATGTGGTTTATATGTATACATACACATATGTATTTCCTCTCAAGACACTTGTTTCATCAGTGCACATTATTCTAGCTCACAGTTTACTTACATTGGAAAAATATTTTAGTAGCAAACAAATTTGTCTTTTTATGTTTCTTTTTTATGTTTCTTTTTTATGTTTCTTTTGAGTTTTCATTTTCATTACAGGGAGGCTTTGGCAGTGATCATGTTTTAATAATTCCCACTGCTTCACCTTTCCCCAGCTGCTTGGTCGTGTTCCCACACTATTTTCTCTCTGTGTTTCAGTGTTTGTGAAATGACACAAGGGACTGTGTCACCGATTTAAATAATAGTAAATTAATTCTAAGATCAATTCACTCCTTTGCTTCACAGTGCAGCCCTATAAGCACTGGTGGCAAGGCAGCTGAAGGGGTCACGCACAGATGAAAATGGGTACTCTGGCCACTGGATCGTGAAATCATGGCTTGAGCTGCATGAAGATCTTCACTCCAAATAGCTAAAATTAGAAATGAAAGCTTGTGTCAGTGTTTTATGGACATACTGATTTCCAGTTTCCTGAAGTTCTAAAGCTAAAAGACATTTTTACTGAAATACACAATGTTAAACCGGAGTCCCGGGAGAGGTGGGGCTGCTTGGGCAGTATGAAAAATACTGCAGCAAATCCCCAGTGGAGACAACAAATAGCATTGGCACTGCTCAAATGAAAGTATCTGTGTAAGTTTCTGTGTGTGTATTAAAAGAGACTGAGGAAAGGAGAAGAGTTTGTAAAGAATTTGAATTTGAAACTCACAGTCTAGGTGAAGTAGGACTGACCCCCGAAAACACCTAAAAAGTAACATTTCAAAATCGCCTGACTTCTTTCTCTTCCCTCTCTGCTCTCTTCACTCTGCTCTCCCTGGACTTGAAGATATTTTTCCCCTCTGTAGGTCAGGCGACTGAGGCTTTTCCAGGCACTCTGGCAGATCATCATGTTCTTCAGGCAGTTCTCTGTCTGCAGCTAATAAACACATGTATTTTCTCCAACCCTTCTGTGTTGTGGGTTTTTTTTTTTATTCTGCTCTTTTTCCCCCCCACACTTTTGTTTACTTCTTGCTGTCCTTTTTTACAGTTTTCTTATTTCTGTGTTCTTTAACCTTTCCTGGTTTATTTTATCTTTCACCCCTAGAAGACTGAACAAATACTGATAGGAATACTTTTCTGTACCCCCTATCTTTACTCCTCTGTTTTACAACCTGTTATCTCTGTGTTCTTCCAGTCCTCTTTTGACTTCATTCAGTATGCAACATTTTCTATAGCATGTTATTTTAAACCTTTATTGACTAGTCTTAGTCCCCTTAGTGTGTGGTATAAAACCTAATAGAAGAGAGGTAGTTCCACTTTCCCTCTCCCTACTATTTCCTTTGCGTTGGATCTGATGATCTTCTGGCTGCTGCAAGGTTAACTGAGTCATTGAGGTGATTAAAAAAAAACAAAACTAAAAAAATCTCCCAAACTTTTTTTGATCAGCTCATTGACATAACTGTATCTTCAGCTGCATTAATGCCAAATTTGGTGTAAGGGTCTTTGGGGTGGGAATGCAACTGACCTTCCAGCAGTCTGAAGTTGTATCAAATTTGATGTAACATCACTGGTCTTACCTTTTGCTCCTAGTCCTTCTGTTAATTTAGCCAGTCCCTTTGCTATATCTTCCCTCCAGGCCATGATCCCATAAGCCTCTTTTTGGCAGCAGTGCCAGCTGAAGTATTCTCTGCTTCCATCCATATTTTTCCCCTGTTATTTTAATTTTTATTGGGTTGTGTGCTGGAAAGTAACCAATATCAGCCAGATTCCTGTCCAGGTCACTGCATGATTGCCCAGACTCTCATTGTGATACAGCTGGGATTGTGTCAAGACAGTGGGAAGAGTAGAGAGCTATAGTAGGGACTGTTTAAGTGAACCACATGAATATGGGAGTAAGGACAGCCCAAGTCTTTCTTCTTCTGCCTTTTTCTGTTCTTCTCTTGTTCCCCTTGTGACCATTTCCCCCCAATCCCTTTCCTCCCTCTCCATCCTGTTCTGCCATTAAAAACTACTCAGTTTCTCCACTGCTTGTTCTTTAGAGCATTCCTGTCTATGGCACACCACCAGTCGTTATCTCTGATACCTTCTTCTTCTTGCACTCACTGAATTGCATGCCTTCGTTAAACTGAGATCTTCTCCTGTGGAAGTTTAGTTTTTTTCATTAATCAGTGACAGAAGAAGATATAGTCCTGTTCTGGACACTCAGTAAACTCAGCACCAAACTTGAAGAGGCACTGCTAAGGAAAATTTTAAAAGCTAACCATGATACCACTGATCACAATTGTCATCTCAGTAGGCCAGCTAGAAAAGGAGAGGTTGCTCATTGTGAAGTTTTTTTTTTTTGGCTTCACAATTTGCCCCCGAAATTAAATATGCAGCTAGTGTGAAAAATTATTCCTTGGAAAGTCATGTCCTGTATTTTCTGAGGTTAGAAAAACAAATCTGCAACTGTGTACATCTAATAGGCCACAAAATGGGAGGAAGCTGAGCCTAAAATTACTCCTGAGTCACAGCATGCAAGGGTGCAGCAGCAACAATTTATGTCTTGTAAACAAAGGCTCATAGCAGGTTGCTGGCTACAGTGGATCAGAGACATGAAAAATCAGCATGTAGGTATTCAAACAAGTCATGAATGGGAGACAGCGGAGAGGTGACAGAGGAGAGGAATGACTTCTCTGCTGCCACATTGTGGTAAAAGACTTCTTAGTAACTTGTATATCCTGATTTTCTATTCAGAAGAACACAGATGATTTCCTAATGCTGACAAGATCTCATTGATTAATTATAATGATGAAATAGTATTTCTAAGTGGTGTTTATGCATTCCTTTTTCATCCACAGCTTTAAATATCCTTTACAATGCCTCTTGCCCCAACAAAGCTCTTTAAAGCTCTTTACATTTCTTCTTTCAGTGTTAACTGAATGTGTTGTCTACTGCCACAGCCGTGTTTCTGGCACAGCCTCATTTTCCTCCTTGATCATCACAACAATCTACAAAGTTGTGGGTGTCTAGAAGTCACTGAAAGTGCTGTCCCAAGCTGAGCATGCCTTCCTCCTGCCCAAACCCCAGCCCTTCTATTCCACCTTAATGTCCCTTCACCTCTCTGTATCATCTGACAGTGTAAGTTGTTTCTAAAGTCAAGTCTTCATATTGGCTCTTGGGTTTTGTCTAATTTTCCTTCTAATTCTTGGCTATTTCTCTTAAAGCAGATGATTCTTGTTAATCAGCTTTTGATCAGGATCTGTAATACAACCCCGAAGTCCTCACAGCTATGAGCCCTGTCTCTAGTTCTCTTACCCATGAACTTGGCCTTGATTCGCATCTTATTCCTGTGATTCATGGCTCTCCATCTCTATTGCTGGCCTGTCTTTCAATGCCTGATCCAAATCAGTACCTTAATGCCACCTCCCTGAGGGCAGCTGCTACAGCTTACACTCCGCGCAGTGCAGTACGTTCACGTCCCGGGTTTTCTCTCACAAACCTCTCTTCTCCTTTTTACTATGAATGCCGTGCTGCCCTTCCAGCCATTTAGGCCTTTAATTTGAATACCACTTGCAGCATAACAGTCACTCTGAATCTATAGATGAAGACAGTGTCTATATTATCTTGTTTCTTCCTACATGTCAATTAGAAGATTCATCCTTGGTGACTGTCTCCGCATCCCTGTCACTTCACACCTTGGCTGTCACTGGTTTCTCTCTGACTCCTGTGACTTCCACTGTGTTCTCTGAAAGCCCATTCAGAATTACGCTGTGAGGATTATCTTCCTTGCTGACATAATGTCTATGCCTCTCTTCTGTCTTTCCATTTCATCAGCATCAAACGCAAATTCACTGTCCTTTTCAAAGTGTCCGATCAATTAACTTTGTGCTGAATCAGCTTTATTGTTGCATCGAGCATCTCCCCTCATGTACTCTCTGTCAGTAATACTAGTCTTCACTGTCTCATTAGTGTATTTCTCACACAATCACCTTTGGCCTTTTTACAGAATACTTCTCCCTTTGCTGGAAGTTCCTTGAAAACTTTAAAGGAATTAGTTCATGCTGTTATCTCACCCAAGACTTATTTCTGCACTGTTGCCTAGAGCTGTTGCCCAGAGCTGAACATGTAAGATGCAGTCATTGTGCTCTGTACCCTTTATTCTTTTCACTAGTGCTATTTATCCAGTTCTACTCTTCATATTTTTGCAAACCTAAACTCTAGTCTTCTTTTTGTTACAAATACTTATGCAATTGTTATCAAAACGTGTTCTGCTGAAAACCATCTTAAGTACTCTGGAGTCTCATGCTACTTGTGTAAAAGTTTGATTAAAGTTTTGGCTAATCAGTGTATAATATTACCTGATAAATTTTGGGAAGTGCCAGAGTGCCACTGGCTCCCCAAATTTGAGGACCACTGAGTATCACAGAAAGCCCTGATTTTTAATAAGGAGGATTTTTGTAGTAATATAACAACATCAATGTAGCATTATGAAACCTACAGTGTTATGAAACTTATATGGTCTTTAGTGGCTTTCAACATGTTGAAATATCAACCTGAAAAGAATACAAGATAGATACCTATCTAAGAGAGCAGAAAGATGTACATCACTACTTACTATAGAGATGAAGGTGCAGCTTCTGAACTATGTACGCGTGTATCTTAGCAAATGCTCTATGCTTACCTAGAGAAGCGATAGCATTAGTTGTGCTATCAGAAGACAGAGTATGCTGTCTTCATACTACAGTCTTCTGTAGCAGTAGATGCAAGGAGAACAGCATCTTCATGCTACTGTCCTCCCAGTTTTTTTTAATCCTGAAACTGCTCTTTAACAGGATATCAGAAGGGGCTGATCCATTAAGTGATTCCTTCTCCCATTTATTTCCTAGAATTAAAGTTTAGTACAAACAAACAAACAAAAAATCAAAAACCCAAAAACCACACCAAAAAAAAGCAGAAAAATCAACTACCTATGCAAAATTCTACAACTAATGAAGAACATTTAGTGAAACTTCTCAAAAGTGAGAATAACTTTCTCTTTTGAATGCCATTGTTTGAATTACTTCTTCTCTACACTCTGTATTTTGATGTATTTTGATTCTCAAAGTGGTAGGATGCCTCTGTGTTGTGGTTTTGTGTGATGGGTTTGTCTGGTAGCAGGGAGGGGCCACAGTAATAGCTCCTGTAAGTAGCTGCTAAAGGTTTCTGGTGACTACAGCTCTGCTGGCAGCAAGGGAGGGGCTGCAGTGCTGGTTCCTGTAAGTGACCACAAGGAGTTCACCCCCACCCCTGGCTCCAAGATTTTAGCAGCCGGGGGGTGGGGGAAGGAGTACCACGGATCTAGCCCTGTGAGAACCTGCTGGAAGTTTCCCCAGCTTCAGGCTGGACCCACCCCAGGCCAGGGCTGAGCCAATCGGCGCCTCTGCGAATAGCATATTGAAGAGGGGGCGCAGAAGATGGGAGTTGGCATGGCCCTGGGCAGGGACTGGCTTAGGTGGACCGGCCTGACTGTCCAGCTGTCTGCCTGGCTTCTGCAAACTGACCTGCCATAGCCCAAGCCTCTGCCGTGGCTCGACCAATAGTCCATTTCCTCGGGAGCTGATGAAAACCAATGGTGGAGAGAGAAGCAGGATCTGAGAGAGATTAACTACGCAGACACTGTTAAAGAAGCAAGAGCAAGGAGGCGCCCCCAGAATTTCCCCTGCAGCGTGGTCAAGACTCATGCTGAAGCACGGTTTGTCCCTTGGTGCAGCCCATGAGAAGATGCAGCTGTGGAGGACCCCAGGCTGGATTTTTGGAGAAAAACCTACGCTGGATCTGAGCAGTCTTCGGGGGACTGTGGCCCTGTGTGGGATGGACTCACGTTGGAGCAGTCTGAGAAGGACTCTCCCATGAGAAGGGATCCCACGCTGCAGCCAGGAAAGACTGTGAGGAGCCCTCCCCTGAGGAGGAAGAAGCGGTGGACTGACTGCAGCCCCCATTCCCTGCGCCTGGCCTGTGCTGCCGGAGGGGGGGAGGAGAAGGTACAGAACAAAGCCTTTGGGCTTTGGGAAGAAGGGAGGGGTGGGGGAGAAGTGACTTTTCTAAGATGTAGTTCTCTCTCTCATTATCTTGCTTCCTGTTGTAAATAGTTAATAAATTCAACTTGCTCCAGACTTTCCCACTAGTCTCATGGGCCTAGGATTCCTGCAGGCTGTTCTTCACTGGTAGTCAAAGGCATTGCATACCATGGCCTTTTCAATGTCTTTTGCCACTGAATCCCTAGCCCCATTAAGTAGTGTGCCCCCATTTTCCCTGGTCTTCTTTTTGCTGAGGATGTACCTGTCGAAGCTCTTCTTGTTGCCCTTCACATCCCTCACCAGATTCAACTCCAGCTGGTTGTGGGGTTTCCTAAACCCATCCCTGAACATGCTAGATTTCTGACTATCTCATTGATTCAATTTGTCAGCCTCTGAAAAATGCAGGCAGTGCCCCATGCAGTTGCCCATGTACATGTTGTCTCTGTTAAACTTAATGAGAAGTCAAGGCTGTGTTTAGTTGTGTCCTTTTACTTAATTAAGACTAAAATGACACATCACTGTATGTACAGGCTGAGCCTTAATCTCCAAAGAGTGTCAGTTAGTATTAGTCTCATTGCTGACAGTGGCCTAGTTTCCATTGATGGATTCTTTAAAAGTTTTAGTCAGCAAAGTCAGGAAAAAGTAGTGACTGATAGTCCTGAACTGAAATGAGGGGGAAAAAAAAGCTCAAACTCAACCTGTTTTGTTAATCCATCCATGTACATGAAAACAGCACAGCAGGATTGGGGAGCTAATCCCATTTCAAATCAGATCCCTGCTGTTTCTATTTAATGAGCATTATGTCTGTTTCTTTGTTAACCCTAAAATATCTTAATACTTAAAACAGCATTCTGATTTTTTTTTTTTTTTAGTGCAACTAGAGAAACCTGGATTAATCTGAATCTTTTTCTGGGGATGTCTCTCAATTTCTCTCTCTCCTGAGATGGCACAGTTAGGTGCCTGACATTATATGAATGATGCAGGGCTTGACTGTCACTTCCATTTTACAGAATGAAGGGCTCCACAGTAACATCAAATGAGAATGTGTGGCATGGGAAAGATGGAAAAGAAACTTTGTGGTCAACCTTTCCCTTGAAGGTCCAGGAGCAGTGTCTGACAATCATGTGGGAAGAGATTTGCTGGCCATCACCACGAGCATCATAGCCTCAGGGAAGAGACTGCAGACGCCAGGGATGCCGAGTTCCCAGCTCTCCCTGCTCCTGTTCTACAGAGTTCTCCAAAGCAGAGAGGGGGCTGTGGTTGCTTGAGCTGCTGTGTGATCCAGGAGTAGAAATCCCATGTTACACAGTCTTACCCTCCTAATCAAATTAATATTTGATTCATCTCTCAGAAGCAGCAACAGACACCCACTACTCTCCTTGTTTTGACAGTGTCGTAGGGATGCAACCTTTTTGAAGTGATGGCTGCAGAATCTATCCTTCAACACATGCCTGAGGCTTTTGTTGGAACAAATTTTTATTTGTTGAGGCAACACTCAGAATAGGTATATGCGATGAGGTGCAAGACAGATTACTGAAGAAAACAAAAGATACCTCAGGTTAGGAAGTCTGGAAACATCTAGTTTAATAATTTAGTCTGTAGCGATGCTTGTACTTCTTGAACAGTGCTGAGAACACTTTTAAGAGATGAGGAGAAAAGCCTCAACACAGATAACTGTGCCTGCTTGTCTTGTCAGATCACAGACATGTTTCTGAAATAAAATTAACTTAATTCGCCTTATTTCTTCCGTTGTACTTTTGATCTATTCACATAAACTACTTGCTACTATAACTGGACCAAAGACGGATTGTTTACTACCATGTTTACTACTAATCTGCAAGCTAAACTTCATACAGAAATACCCAGAAAATGGAATGTGCACAGAGTTCTATGAACATTGGTACTACTGATATTTTGTATAAATTTGTACCTTGTGAGTAAACTGGGGTGTGTAGGAAGGAATAAAGTCATGTGGAAGATTGTCTTAGGTTGAGACATTCAAAACATCTCTCTCCTCACACATCTTTAGTATTTAATAAATGTTTTATACTCTCACACTGCAGTCTCTTCCTGTGTAGGGCACTGTTAAGATCTCTTCACCCTTTGTGCCCACTTTTGTTAAATTTGGAAAAAAATGTTGAGGTTTTTATCTCTGACAAATATGGCTGAAATTGGAGAAAGATCTAAAAATTTTTAGCAGAGGTTAAGGAGGATGAATAGACAGATGTATTCTTTGAACAGACCACCATAGCTTTTCACAAACATGTGGTGAGGCACTCTGATCTGGTGATCCCCAGAAGTTAACCAGGAAATCACGTGTGTTCTGGAAACTCTCCCTGAAGGGCTTTGGCTCTTGTGGTAACAGATGAATTTTTTTTTTTTTTTAAATTGTGCCATATAGTGAAAATAAACAGTTTTGTGTTATAGATGTGCCATGGCAAATACACCTGTTTCTGTACTATGAGATGTAAACAAATGACTGTGTGAAATTAGAATGAAAATCAAAACAAGAAGTGAAAGAAGAAAAGTAGTTAGAGAGCAAAGTAAAAGTTGTATTATTTAGTAAAGTAAATTTTTTAATTCAGTTGAAACACTGATGTGAAAATTGCCCACTGGGACAAAATTCTGATCTAATTTGTCCAAGTTAAGTGACCACACATCAGGAAGAAGTGGACATCTGCAGTTGGGAACCTCTGCATGAACTATAGGTTTAAAGACAGAAGAAAACTTGGGGTACTTGTCTTGTCCTTGTATCATCTTAATAGTATAAAAATATCTTAATTTATATAAAGTAATCAGATATGATTATACTAGCTTAATATAAATAAAATAAATTCACTCATGCCAAACTGCCTGCAGCCTTACTTGCTTGCTCATTGGCCTTCAGACTGTTGCTTCTAATCTGTTTTGTGCCTGTGGGAAGCCTAAGCTCTGTTATGGTTTTGTGTTGGGGGGTTTGTCTGGTAGCAGGGAGGGGTGTAATGGCTCCTTAAGCAACTGCTCCTTAACCAGTCTGCTGCTGGCGGCAAGGAGGGGATACAGTGGTGGCTCCTTTTTAAGTGACGATTTGCCCCCCTCCTCCCCAAGCGTTTGGTAACAGGGGGAAGTGTGGGAAGGGGATACAGCCATCACTTAGCCTTTTTTTAAGAAACTGCTTGAAGTAAGTGTCCCAGCTCAGGATGGACCCACCCCAGGCCAGCCTGAGCCAATCGGTGCCCCTGTGAATGACATATTTAAGAGGGGGCACGAAACAATGGGTTGGCGTGGCCCTGGGCAGGGCACAGCTCGGGCGGGCTGGTCTGGCTGTCCATCTGCCTGCTCGGCTTCTGTGAACCAACCTGCCGTAGCCCAAGCCTCCGCCATGGCTCGCCTGAGAGCCCTTTTTCTGGGGAGCTGATGAAGACCTGAAGGTGAACAGAGAAGGAAGATGCTGAAGGAGACGGCCATGCAGACACTGAGTCGGAACCATGAAAGAGAACGCTCTCAGCATTTCCCCTGCCACATGGTGAAGAGCCGTGGAGGACCCCACTCAGGAACTACTGTAGCCCCGTTTGGAATTGAGAAGCAGCCGGGAAAGACTGTGAGGAGGAATGAGCGGCGGACTGACTTCATCCCCTACTCCCTGCCCCCCTGTGCCGCCGGGGGTTGGGAGAAGGTACAGAACAAAGCCTTTGGGCTTTGGGAAGAAGGGAGGTGGGGGGGAGCAGTGCCTCTTTAAGATGTGGTTTCAATATCTTGCTTCTTGTTGTAAATAGTTAATAAATTCAATTGGGTTTTTCTTGTTCTTCACAAGTTGTGTCAGTTTCTTGCCTGTGACTCTGAGTGGTGAGTGAAACCCTCCCTGTCCCTGCCTCAGCCCACCAGCTGTTTAGCAAAAACTGTCCCCATGGTTTTATAAACCATGACAAGCTCACATCTGTCTTGCACCTCAGATTTTTCTGACACTAACTTTTGCTTATCTTAACTAATGCTCGATTGTCTTAGTCACTCTTATAAGCTATAGCACTATTCATATGCTGTCACTGGTGGTTTCCATACCCTGTTTCCAATATTATATTAAATACTACACTTAGGGCTAGCAAAGCCATTAGGACTGATAGTTTTCCAGATGACATAAATCTCACTTTTTTTAGAAGAGAAAATTTTAATAAACAAAGTTAATATCATATGTCTACTTGACCACTTAACAAGCTTATTATTCGTGCATACCAAGTGATTTTGGAAAATAATTAATTAAAGCACAGACTATCTATAATATGGAAAACAATACTCAGGATACTGCAGAAATATCAGCTATAGGTCATTCTCATTGTTTGTGACAGATCAGTTCTCTGTAACATCTTCAGTGCGAAGAAAGTTGTTTGCAGCAGTCCAGGCTGACATCATGCATAGTCCAGGCTAGGGAGGAAATCTAGAATTTCTTTTCTCAGGCATATGGATTGTTTAGTTGCTAGAGCTGTGGACTTTAGAAATACCATAAAATTTTTATTAAGATGGCCATTTTCCCATTATTATAGAAAGAGTATCTCTTAGTAATCAGACCAATGGTTAATCATCATCACTGTTAGCAACATGCAAATTATTTCTAGTCTAAAATGCCTTTTTTTGGCTTCTAGCTATTATTGGGTGTATTCCGTGTTATTAAAAATGATGGTAATTTCACTAACTTGTACATGGAACCCCAGAAAAGGACTTGAACTACAAAAACCTCATGACCTTAAGAGTGCTTGAATGTTGCTTTTCTAGTCATTATAACATATTTGCAGTCTTATTAACAGAAAACAATAAATAGTATGCAACCTACAAAAATTAAGAATACTGAGGAGGCATTTTTCATTACCCTGTGACAAAGGCCATGTCAGAAAATTAAGTGCTTAATGTACCATTTTAATTTGACAATGTTTATATGCCTTGATATCAATGCTTGCGCAGTGTCCAGGATAATGACGAATTGCGTTTACATTATCTGATTCTATTCATTATTGATATTAGCTTGATATTAGTCTGATAGCTATTTACTGCTATTAAGGGAAATAGAAATATATTTATGCAAAATATATTATTTAATGTAGTCTATTTTGTAATGTGTAAAGCATGTAATATTAATATATATGTAAAAATGTTATGCATTGTCAGTCATCAAAGATCAGTTTTCTAGAGCTGAACTGAATCACTATAGGTGTATCAGCTGAAAAAAGATATTTTGGTGAATAGGAGCACTTGTTAAACAAGTTGTAATCATTTTTATGCTGAGGAAAACTTTGATCTAAAGCCTCTTGTTAAACGGATCAAACTGCTGCTGTGATGCAGCTTCTCCAGGCTGTCTCATTAATGTTTGCCACCCAGCTCCACTTCCATTGGCAGCAAAGCTCCTCAACTAGAGCAAACATGAGCTAGGGTGGGATTTTCTCTTTTATTCTTCCTGGCCAGGGAGCAGCCACCTGAGAGCCATGTTTCTCCAGTGGGCTGTCTCACAATTCGTCAGGGAACGGGCAGAATAAGCACAAATTTCCTCCATGAAACTACCACACCATAAAGCTCCCTGCCTCTGTATTTTAAGACAGTAGTTTGAGGGTTTTTTCAGATGTCAGCTATCATCCTAGTACTGCTTATTCTCTCAGCATCTACTATAGTAATTAATTTTCTGTCCGTTTCAAAATTATTGGGGAAAAAAAATTATCCTCATTCCCCAAAATGTCTTTATATTAGATGTAATGTAGGACATGTTAAAATGGTTAGAGACTTAATTAAAAAAAAAGTTACCTCCATATACAGCTGTCTATGTAAGGGAATGCCTGCAGTAACAATTAGTTCAACATCCTCTTCAGCCTAGACATCCTCAGCATCCTCTGCTGGCTTATTTGTTTAATCTTCAAGCCAGGACAGCCTGTTCATAGATACAGACAGCCAAAAGAATCCGCTCAATCAGAAGATATTTACAGTATCACATTTACAAAACATTTTATGTCCTAATAACATTCAATATCATGAATAGGAAAACTATGACTTCTCCATTCAGTTGAATAAGGCTAGTGCATTCAGTCACTTTACCACATAATTGACAGGAGACCAAATTTTGTACTTTTCATGCATTTCAGACTGCGTACATTGTGATCAGTTACTCACACATGTGGCCAATCCAATAAAGATATTTATCATAATCCTAAATAATTGCTAATTATCTGTATAGTTTGAGTGATTAATCTTTCTTCTGTGCAGCAGATTAAAAGGCAAAACATTTTGGATGGGTGAATCAGAAGCATAACAATTCTCAGAAGCATAATATTATAGCATTCAGAAAAGAATAAAAGTTTGCAAATGCTGTGTTATCATCATTATCGGAAGACTTAAAGGTAGGTGGAACTACGGGAGATTTCTGGCTGTAAGTATATGTCACATATAAAGTTATATTTCAGTAAACAAAAGCTATACTCAATGGACTAGGGCAACAGAAAGGATAGACATGCCACAGGAACAGCACAGTAGTGCTGACCTACTTGAGCAAGCTGTACAGTAACTAGCATGCAGCTCTGGCTCTTTTTCAGCAAAACAGTATGTGACCTCCCAAATTGGCATGTAATTTTGAAACATAAAATTACCAGACTTATCTTTTGGCAACGCTGTTATTAACTTGTTAACTTTATCTGCAACCCACAAGGCCACCTCTTACATCACAGTGATGCAACATCTACTAAGTGAAAGTCAATTTTGTTTCAGCCAAGCACATTGGCTGCAAAAAGCAAACACAAACTTGTCCAGGGGGGAGATATATTTTTTGTTTCATCCTCTGTCTCCCTTACTCTACCTACCATCACTCTTTGCTACTCTCTCACTCCTCTCTCCCACCTACCTACACAGAAAAAACCTTAAAGCATAGCTTTATTGGGAGAAAAAAAAATAAAGTGGAACCATATATGCTGGCTGTATGGAATGGTCTTATTATGGGCAACTATTTTAAATTTATTCCTTAGAATGTTTCTTGGCAAAGTAAACTAGTGAGCAGGTGGGTCAAATAGCACTGCCACTCTTTTTTTTTGAATGGAAAGGTAAGCAATGGGCTTGATGAAATCTTGAGGACTGTGAACAAAATCTGAATTAAACTTTAAGGTCTTACTTTTCAGTGCAGGTTTACTTAGATGCTGTGTATATTCACAGGATGTGCAGTTTTCGGACCTAACATTTCACAAGTGTGCCAGATGCTCTGATGGGTTTTAATATTTCTTGTTAGAGATTTTTCAAAAATCTGGTTCAGTCATTCACTATCCTTCCTGATATATTTATCTAGGGCACATTTTTGTACAAGCTATAAAAAACCTAGCAGAAAAAAGTTGTTGACCTGGAGATTTTCTGGATCCTTATCATTTAGAAATCTATTTCATAAGTAGAATTGAATTATTACTGAGTGTAGGAGAGGCCAAGGTACCGTGTTTTTCTTCTCAGTTGCTACAGGTTTTGCACATAGTGGGATCCAAAATGCAGCTGTTCCTGACTGCTCACATTGGGAAAAGCACCCAAGAGACATTACTGCCAAAATCAGAAGAGGACTGCTGGACCGAATAGAGGTTGGAGGAACCAAAATTATTCAAACATAGTTGGAAGGACTATCAAGATATAGCTGGAAGAAAGCGAGGATCAGAGTCCACTACTGGAAAGTGACTTCTCCTATCACGAGTATCCCAAATTTTGGTGCGGCCAGATACTCATACAGCCTACTCACATAAAACCTCATTAATTCAATGGGAAGGCTCCTATTCATTTCAGTGGGTTTTGGCCCAAAGGGTAGCAGTCTATTCAGTTGCTATCTTTCTCAGTTTTCTGTATGCTCTGTCACTTGGATGTGTGAAAACTTCCTGTCTCTTGTGGCAATTCACCTGGCTTCTCAATCAGTGTGTTAATACGGAAAATTTGACCAAAGCAGGAAAATTAAAATGTTTTCTTGTACCAAACAGAAAGAATAGTGATATCCAAGGCTGCTTTGTAACTGTAGCAAACACAACTCTAATTCATATGTTGTCTAAACTTTGGAGAGCTCCAGGTCTTCTTCCACATCTCATAAATATGACTCTGGCTCACCTTTACATTTCAGAGCATGAGTGAGGCTTGTGAATATTTTATTTTATTCTCATCTAGTAACTATGCTTTACTTCTGTTTTCTTTAGGCTTGTTACAGAACTTGTCACCTGATGATGAAGTTCAGCAAGTGTAGCGTTAACATCAAGGGGAGCCTGCCTGACTGGCATGCTGATGTTAATGAAGCTGTGAATTGTGTCATATTAGCCTCATTTGCTTCCCATATGCTTACTCTCATTTTCCCCTCAGTAGCTGCAACTCCACATTTCATCTTCATTTGTATGCCCAAAATAAAGCCAGCTTAATTACCAAATTTAACCTTACTCATTTAAAAGCTAAATCAACTGGAAACAATGCTAAAAAGTGTCTCCCTTGAGGGGAACTAAAGACTTTGTGTTAATTTTCTTCACATATTTTGATTAGTATAAAGCACTGTGTAACTTACAAGTTAATCTCCCCAAATGAGATTTTAAATCGGGATGACACATGCATACTCATGGGATGACAGTCAGAGCAACCTGCCTTCTCTTCCTCCTTCAACTCTGACCTGCTGCACAAAAATATTTCTCCCTGGGAAACTGATAATGAAGCACACTAGCACCCAGCTCTGCCAGCAGCTTTTTATTTATGTCCACCTTTTCTAGCTTTATTTCTTGCTAGCCTGACCTGTGCTATTTCCTCTAGTTTGGAAGTCCTTTGTGGGTTTCTTCTAAATGCAATTTCTTCCATCTTAGGAAATGAGAACTCCATAAAATTCCTGGTAGCTTTCATGGAAGCCTGTCAAGCAATGGAAGGCATAATAGCTGCTGGACTTGATATACTAGTGATCGGCCCAAAACATCCCTCCAATCAATACTGTAAAACTCTCAGGCACTCTTTAGCTCCTGAGTGAATTTACAGACCCTAGTGACAGTCTCCATTATGGCAATAAAGGCCAGAGTAACTGTAAGAAAAGCAAACTAGATTTGGAGAGCTGCCATTATTATTTATGCAGTATTTGCATGCTGTAATTTATCAGCTATTTGGAACATGCCTCCCTCTCTTTATGAGAGATGCAAGATACGTTTCCCAGATGTTCTTTTTCACAATCAAATAGTTTTAGGTATTGAAAATTCTTCTTTTTTTCTAAAAATAACCCAATGTGACTAAAAAAACCCACAACAAATCTTTGGAAATGAGTGAAATGCTCACACAGTGATGATCTAAGTGTATTTACATTGCCTGTAGGTCAAATGTGAGCAGAACATAAGACTGAATGTCGTTGTTGTGTGCCCCACACGCTTGGCAGCCCATAGTCTCCACACAGAGCCAGCTGTAGCCATCCCAACCCTGCTTTTGTCCTCGGAAAGGCTCCAACCCTACTTTTGTCCTGGGAAACAACTATCAGAAAGCATTCAGAACTCCCTCATCTTGTATGGTTCATAAAGGTTTTAGCCTCTGACTTATCAGAGAAGTCCTGGCTATGCTTCCTCTTTCGTACACCTAGAAATCAGTGAACCTCCCATGGCAGGGGGGTTGGAACTCGATGATCTTTAAGGTCCCTTCCAGCCCTAACCATTCTATGATTCTATGATTCTAAACAAAACCTCATAATAAGATTAATATGTTGGTACTCTACATTTAACAGACTCTGGTTTGTCCCTTTTTGATTATATGACTTATGAGTGTTTTATGGACCACCTGTCTGGCTTTAATGGATAATATTCTGACCCAAGTGAAAGAAACAATAGTTTTGCCATTTTCCCAGGCAGAACTAGGATTTTGCCCTGTATGTCTTTCTTCCTATTAATTATACTGTCCTTTCTTAAAAAGTATGAAGGTAAGCTTTTGTTCTGTTCAGCTTGCAATACGAAGGACTGAAAGGATATGATCACTCCTTTTTAGTACAGTGAACAGATGAATGCTGTGGAACAGGCTTGAACACTGCAGAACAGTAGTTATTTAAAACCAAATGTATATAAACTGGCACAGAACATTTCTGCTTGAAATCTAGCAGAATGTTTCTAATAATCAGAAAAAATAAGTTACTTAAAGCAGTGTGATGAGAAGCCTAGAGAGTTTTCAGATGGGAATTTCACAAGTGTATGGAAGAAATTATATAAATATTTGTGAGACCAGGGTGTTGGATTCAGTGACTGAAGTTTTCCGTTCTTGTCTTATTTCTGAACTCCTTTGTCCTTAACATCATCATGTCATACATTTATTCAAACACACAAAAGGAGATGAAGCTGTGATGCAGGCAATATATGCTTCCCTTTCACCAGTTTTTCACATTTCAGTCTCCCTTTCCTCATACCACCTGACATTTTATTTAATTCCCAGTTCCTGGGATGTATGTGATACTGTTTTTTGTCTAAGCTAAAGGGCAGACTCACAAATCCTAATGAAGAGCATAAGAGCACTGTACTGGTCGAAAAACTGACAGGCAAGAAAAGAAAATTTTGATCGTTGAAGGTGCTGAGGTGGGGATTTTTCTGTGACGATCTACATAGTGGCTTAAATATTGGTTTTGAGGGAATTTCCACTCTGGCAGTTACCAAGGGAGCTTACTCTTGGCAAGAGCTGGTGCTTTTGGAAGCACTATGGGAGAAATTCTTCCAACCCAGCCATTCTGTGATTCTATAAAATTCACATTTATGCACCTCTTACATTGCACTGGAGATGGTGGCAAGGTTTGCTAGCCATCTTCTGGTCTTCTATTTTTACAATGAAAGAGGAAGCACTGTGAGCTGTGCCATGAAGTTCATCACACAATACTTCAGTAAGCTTCAAAATAACACATTTCAGGGGTTTTGCAGCAACACTGGCATTACCCTCACCTGTGCTTCACTCTGCCGTATAGGCATGGATCATCTTAGTGCCTGGTGATTTCTGTGAGCTTTCTACTTTATGGTACTCAGTGCCTTATATGAGGATTGAATTCTGAAAGCATAGCAGCAGGTGTGTCCCTGAGTTTAGCTGCTCTATTTATAGTGTTATCTTGTAAGTGTAACACTGCAATTGTCATTCACACTGTCTTCCTCCAATTCCGTGTGGCACCAGGCTGGGGATGTAATAAACATCCTTCTACGAACATGGCCTTCCTGGAGAAATAAAAATTAATTGCCTAAACAACATTATGCGCAATTAAATCAAAGAAACTTTATTATGATGGAAATTCAAATTTAATGCTTACAACATCAGGAAATTCTGACCTGAATTTTAATATAGCAATATATTTTCTTTATTAATTTTTACTTTAAAGTGATAAATTGACATCAAATTGCCTGTGAAAATGATGTACAAATTCAGCAAGACACATTTTCTGCATAATATAGTGAATAAAAATAAGCACAGGAGAAGAGATTATTGCATTGAGAAATTGGTTGTTAACTTACAGTTAACTATCAGCCATCGGTAGAGTAAGTTACAAGAACAGATAGACCAATGCAATAATTTTTTTTTCTGGAGCTGGTGAAGCACAGACTGTGGTAAATGGTTTAGAGGCAGAAAACTGGAGCAAGCCACAAGAAATCCTGAACCTTATTTAAATTCCTGTTTTGTGTACAAGAAACCTTAACAATGATGTGTCTTGTGAAACCTATTTGCAAAAGAAAGGTTTGTGGACACCAGGAAGCAGTCTTGGTAATTTCCCACCTTACTTCAGTTATGCGTCAGACATGGATGACCAAGCAGAAAGCCTCCAGTAAACAGTTTGCTGAGCTCAAAACAGGAAATTGTGCAGAGGCCATGTCCTTACCCTCTGGGGAACCCTTGCAACACCTCAGCAGTGTGAAAAAAAAGTAAGTAAAGCTGAAAATTTGGTCTGTTTTTCAAATTATATTTGCTGCTTAAGGAGAATGATATTCTATTGGTTTAGATTAAGGTGACATTTTTAAGACTTTCTTCACAGCAGAGGTACAGAAACATAATCTGTTGTTTTTGATAAAAGCTTATATTTTGGATTTTGGAGCACAACTTTATAAGAGGGAACAAAGACTGCAGCTAATTTTACTGCAGCTAAATTAGAGAAAACTTGAGGCTCTGTCTTTTAAACCAGAGGCTGACTCCATTTTTTTCCTGTAGTGGTGACATAACATTTACATTTCCACAGATAATGAACTAGATCTTGCCAGGAGACCAGCCCCACAGGGGACTCATTCCCAAAGCTTAAGTATTATTTTTCTTTCCATCTGCTCCCCATGAAGCTTGAGGAATAGCTTAAGCTATTCTTAATGCCTTATGAGGAACACCACTTCTTGAAAGCAAATGAAATTTTCATTTTCTTCTTTAAACAAGAAAGATCTTATAACTACCTGTCATGGCTTCTTTGCTGCAGTTGCCATTGCTGCTTTTAATTGGCAATTCACTAGCTTTGGAGATGAGGTTTTAGAGCCCATAAAACTGCGGAGGGGTAGCTCTCACTCTAAAGGAACCTTCTGAGGATAAGGGAAGCCTCAACAATGTTATTCACATCTCACAAATGGCTGTGAAAAGCATTCTCTGTTAATTTTAAATAGGTTTGCAGCCATCTGCTCCTTCCCATAGCTATGTTTATTTCCTATTAGTCCTTAAGTATATTCCAGGTAGGAAATGAAATAAATGCCAAGGAAATATGCGGCTTCTTTCTGCCAGGGATCTCTCCCAGCCCAGTTCCTTTGCCCTCATCTACCTAAAGTGTTTGTACAGCTACCTTAGTCTCTGCAAAGGATTAGCATAAAAATCCGTATTAAGGGCCAACAGATCTGTCTTCCAATTATGGAAATGGGATCAGAAGGAAATTAATAGCAGGTGATTGCAGTGCCCTCCTCATTCAAAGGTCTTTTCAGTGGCTGAGACTCTGGGGGAACTTTTGTCCATGGCTTTTCCCCAGAAGGCTGATGCTTGGTTGTGCCTCCTTTTTTAATATCCACCTGACAGTACCAGGGGTGCTGTACTGTGACTTGTGTCAAAGGCAGGATCCCATTGCCCAATGTGGAGCAGCAATTAGCCAGTGAGTGCGGTGGGTCAGCAG
Organism: Pterocles orientalis; assembly: GCA_011057875.1. Lineage (NCBI taxonomy): Eukaryota > Metazoa > Chordata > Aves > Pterocliformes > Pteroclidae > Pterocles > Pterocles orientalis. The sequence continues at coordinate 32,723 of WKFP01011786.1, forward strand.
CAGAAAGGCTAAAAGCAGCTCAGGCAATGGCAGCTCCAGCTTAGATGCCTGGGTGTGAAAAAAAAGCCAGGCTCACTGGCTCAGTCTGATGGCAGGGGAGTTTATGGATACCTGTGCAGTGGAAGAGGAAGGCTGGTTGCTGCTTCCACTGACTCCCTACACCCAAGACACATTTACAGCATGATCATCTGATACTCAAGCTCTTACCTGTTGGAGTATTTCCCTGTGTTTCAAAACACCTCTAGGTACACTGGGACCCCTGCAGCCTTTTCTGGACTGCAGTAGACTGACCACAGTCCTAAAGCAAGCCCGGGACATCTCACAGCTTTTCCTGCTGTTTCTTCCCTGGGCATCCTGCATCCCTATGTAGTGTGGGCCCTTTGGCAGAGTTGGACACGACCAATGTGGTCTAGGCTATACCTGAACATGTGAAAAAATCAGATCTAGTCAGTCTGAGTGGAGTGAGTGAAGGTGGACCAGTAAGATCTACAATTCCCAGAAGTCTCTGATACAGTAGATTGAAATGCACCATGAAGTTCAGCCCCATAAAGAAAAAGCAAGGTTTGAAAGTGTTAGAAAACATATAAAAATTACCCAAAGCAGATCCTAAGTGAGGTGGTGAGACGGAAAACCCAGCTGAAGTGCCTTTATACCAACGCACGCAGCCTGGGAATTAAGAAGGATGAGCTGGAGGACGTGTTGCACTTGGAAAGTTACAACCTTGTTGCTATCACGGAAACATGGTGGGATGACTCCCATAACTGGAATACCACCATTGAGGGGTATCGGCTCTTCAGAAGGGATAGGCAAGGTAAGAGGGGTGGGGGAGTTGCCCTCTATGTCAAAGAGGGGATAGATTGTGAAGAGCTGTGTCTGAGGAACAGCCACGATCAGGTCAAGAGCTTATGGGTAAAAATCAAGGATCGTTCCAGTATAGGGCATCTAGTGGTTG
>WKFP01011789.1:0-14275 GCA_011057875.1 Pterocles orientalis
TTTTTTTTTTTTTTTTTTGTCTGCACTGGAGACAAAAGCAAGCAGCAGAAAATGCAAGAGGGAAGATCACAGCTGCTTCTAAAAAGAGCTAAAACCTGTCTAGCGCCAGCCACATGGCAGTGATTTCCAGTGCACCCAAGGTACATGCAATTCAATTGGGAAGATTTTTTTTTCCTGTGAGATTCATAGCTCCTGGTTAGGCCTGGCCTCTCCCAGTCCCCAGACACTGAAACACCCTCCATTCCCTTCTCCTGTCTCTGAGCTTGGGGATCTGCTTCCATCCCTCTTCTTGGTGGGAGTAAGGTTGTGGCAGGAAGCGCTGTGGCAGTGAGGCTAGCCGAGCACAGCAGGAGCAGCCCTTGAGCTGGGCTGTAGAGCTGGGGATGCACAGGGTGATAAGCCCTTTTTCCTGCCCCTTCTGCCCTTGTTTCAAAGCACTGCTTAGCATCGCCCTCCCTCTGCCTAGCCCTGGGCTGCGCTGGTGTTCCTCTGGCTCTGCTGTGAGGGAAAATGCTTGGCTCCTGTTCGGGTACACTTAATGCTTCTGCTAATGGGTTTGTGTGTGGGAGAGAAGGCACAGGTCAGAGTGATCTCCCACAGATGAATACCGCAGGCAGCCCCGAAAGCTCTTGGAGAGCCCAGGGCAGGAAACCTATTGCCTGGGCAATTCAGGGAGCAGCTAGGGGTGGCTATGGCACTCCTGGAAACCAGCTTTGAAAGTCTTAGAGAAAGGAAACCAGAAATAGTTCTGCCCAAGTAACTCTGTCTTTCAGTTAATGATATGGAACAAACACTGGCAGTTGCACAGCTCCAGTGCCTCAAAAATTAAGCTCTCTGTTGTCTGGTGTGCTGTGCTGCTGAGAGCAGGCACCCCGAGCCTGCCCTCCTGAAATGAAGCACCACTGTGCTGTATGCCTTCAAGGTTTCTTGCTTGCCACAAAAGTCCTTTTTTTGTGTGTGTGAATGTATAGCAACAGAAACTTGGAGAACTTCTCATTTGTTTACTAGTCGATAGCTGCTGGCAGGGCTGGAATAGATGGAGCAACATTGTACGCTTCCAGAGAAGAGCTGGGCCTTGGCTCTGTTGTTTGTAGCACAATTCTCTGCATTTAACAAGGAAGGCACAAACCAGCCATAGTTCAGCTAATTTTACTGATCTTCTTTTAATGAATCTGTTTCAAGGGAATTTCATTTCCCCTTGCACTATCAGCCTGAGAAAGGCAGATAGTCCTGCAGAAAAAAAATCACCCCAGCAGAAAAATCGCTCTGGAGATCAGGCCTGGGTGACATGAGACAAACCAGCAAAACAGATGAGGGATGATAACAAAATTGGAAACCGAAGCACAGTTTACGCCGCCGTCTCTCCTAAGTTCCCTCAGTCATTCTGCGTGTGCCTGCGTGAATGACTAATGGTGCAGAGGCAGCTGCTGCTGCCAACAGGAGACAATATCTCAGCAGGACTGGTACAGCACCAGCCTGCCTCTTTGCACGCACTGGAAAACATCAGGAGATGGAAATGGTTGCTTGGAGTCTCTAGAAGTGCCCACATATGCTGGGTGCTTTTTGTTCTGTTGCTTTTTAATGATCCTCCCTATCTACGTGCAGAGAGCTTCCCAGGAGTCAGTCCTGGGACTGTCTGTTATCAGATAACCTCCCACTTGGTAGCTGCAAGCATCTTGTTACAGCTAGGTTGTTTTTGTCAAAATCTTGAGTGATTTTTCGATTCCAAGTGTAGGAATATGATGAAATATTTTCTAGATCTGTGGAAAGGGTTAGGAACCTCATGCCCAGTTAAGACAGATTTTAACACACAATTAAAAAGCTGTGTTAGAAACAGGAGGGAGCTCTAGAGCTTTCCCTCAGGGGCAGGATCTATTTCACATACATAGGTTTTAAAAACCAGGACAAAGTCTGGGAGACGCTGACAGCAGTGGTGGACTCCCACTGAGCTCAGTGCAATCAGATTTTCACTGTAAATTTCTCTGCAGGTTTTTATTAGCAGAGCACAGCTAGAGAAGTGATCATGCACCCTGCTACAGCTCTGGAAGGATAACACCAGAATGTAATAAAATCAAACTGTTTTCCCAACAGCAGCACATATTCTGAACTCCATCCAGAAAAGGACTAATGAGTTGTCTTACAGACTTCTGAAGTTGCTTTAGACGTTGCAGAAACATTTGGTAACTAATTGGACAGAGTGTTTGTAGGTACTTTTACAGTTTGCACTTCTAGCAACTGAACTGAAAAAGCCAGCTCTGATACAGTTATAACCCCATTTTTGTATTTATGGTGTTATCAGCTCTTAACTATTGGTCTCTTTACTGTTTTCTGATGTCAGCCTGGACTGTAGCACTGTGGGTTCAAGCTGATCAGCAATGGACCTGTTATCCTCCCAGACTGCTGTGGATCCTTTGCAGTAGCCCTTAGACTCCCAGGTGCTGTTTGCTAGCTGCCAGTGGGGCCAGCTGGGGCTGGTGTTGCGGCTAGTGCAGGTGGGACGCACAGGAACCCCGTGCAGAGAGGGGGGTCAGCACTTGGAGGTGCTGAGTCGTGAGAGAAGAGTGTGAGTTCCTTGGGACGTGGGGGGCCACAGCTGGGAAAGCTTGCATGGTGGTGCAGGAATGCAACCCTGGGGGTTTGGTTTCAGCTTGGGTGTCATGAAGAAAAGAAGAGAGAGCAAAAACCTCCAGATTTTTGTGGAAAGCCTCTAGCCATCTCTCTTTAAAGATAGCACAGCCTGTTTTCTCTTTGGTGGCTCTGCTAAATTCCAGGTTTGGCTTTCTAAAGGTAAGCCAGGAACACAGGGACCAGTAACTGGACCAGTCTGATAGGGCAGGAACAGACAGATAAGCATCATGGATCAGCTACCCTCTGGTAGTGTTGGTACACTTGGCATTTGCCCCACTGAATTTTTGTGTTGCCTGCCCCAATAAGATGAGATTCACTTCTGGGCTTGGAGGAGCTGCTAAAGTGCCCAGCAAGGGGTGAAGTCCCCAAAAGGGGCCTCCAGCACTCACCAGGAAGAACAGAGAAGGGGAGACATGCATACCCCTTTGGTGGACCCAAACCTCTAGCTGCTCGTGTGGGCATGGGCTCTGCCTCCTGCCCTCCAGCCCTGGGAGCACGCGGGAGGGACTTTGCCAAAAAGTCCCTTGGGAATTGTTTCATGTGACAGATACGTGCACATGTGCATAAATGTTCCGCAAGTGCTGTAGCATGAGGTTAGACTCAAGAATGTAACACCCTCTGCAGACGCAGTAATCCTGCTCTCTGATTCATTTATCTCATGACTCGGTGCTAGCATCAGAGCTACAGTAATTTCAGGTCTAAGGAAGAACCACTCTATAAATAAAAGAATAATTTGCATTAAAGTAGCTAATTGGCATCTCAGCACTTTAATATATTCACTTACAATCACATTTTGTGTTAGATCGGATGGTGTGGGGCTGTTAATGCTGCTGTCGGCCTTACTCTTCTCTCTGTGCTCTCTGAAATGGGCAGAAAAACAGACTGTAATCAGAGGGATGGTCTCTGCAAATTACTAGCTAAATTGAACTGTATTCTCGAAACGAACCTTAAAAGTCAGCTGAACTGCTCTCCCAGCATTGCAAAATTGAAAATTATATCAAATTTCAAATCGCAAGTGAAGAAAGCAAACTGGCTTGTTCCGGGGAACAGAACTATAGCTGCTTTATGCTGTAATTGTTAATGATCCCCATCAGACTTTTCTGGAATCACAATACTTTCCTGGAGAGGAGGATTGTTAAAAGAGACTCGAACTCTTGTGGGTACCTCCGAGTTGCGGCTTTATTCAGGAGAGTTAGCAGGAACAGCAGCGTTGGGTCACCTCCTCAGAGAGTGACAGTCTAACATCATCACAGTCTTGCTTATATAGGATTACAGACAGGGGATTGCGACATAGGTACAGTTTCATGGAATTTTATAAATATTCATCATGTTCCCATTCTTCTTTCCATTTGTCATTCTCGGACTTGCAGTTCTCCTTTCTTCGAGGTGGTTGACGAACTTCTGTCTTGCTTGCAGAACAAATGGTCATCAGGGGTTCTGGATAATCGTTATTATCTAGTGTTCCACCTGTCGGCGTCCGATTTCTATAGGTCATCCGTCTACCACTGAAAGGTCTAACTTCAAAGGTATTCTGTGTGCTAAGCAGCTTAGGTAACCGTGCTCGTGATTATGGGCTGGGGCTGTGCACTTCAGCTAAGCAGCAATCGGATTAATTCACAGTAGTTATGCTAAGGCCTCAAGGCCTAGTCAGGCCTTCATTCTGTAACAAGGATACTTTATTTTTGATGTAGAATATTTTGCATTGGGCTGTAGTGCAGTCTTAACACCTTTGTATGATATTTAATTATTCACTAATTCTATTCCAAGAAAGATTGCAGAAACCTTGTTGTATATGCTGTCAGCCACAGAAATACGTGGAAAGATCCTATTATCTGCTTCCCATGTTAAAAGAGGTGGATGACTTTTCTTGAAACAAGATAGTATTTTTCCTGAAAAATAAAAGTCTTCTTTGAACAAAACCGTTTGCAGATTTCCAAGCAAAAATACCCCTCAGACACTAAACAGAATTTTTAAAAATTAATATAGTTCATTTCATCTTGAGAGGGTGCTTGTCTTCAGCTTGTACTTCATTTTTATGGAAGGGCTTTAAAAACAGCTTCACAATCTTTGTGAAAATTTTATGTTGTGTGAAATTAAGGGTTTGAGGTTTTTTTGTCTGGAGAGACTTCATTTATGTTTTGATTGATTTAAGAGTTGGAGAAAATGTAGTATGGATTGGCTATAAGCAAATCTGTCCTTAAGTGGCCCCGGCCTTAAAGGAAAGCCTTCTGTTTTTCCCAGACTTGGGTAGTCACAAAGCTAAGCAGGCTGTCGAAGAAAGAAACCTTCCTGAGCCATTCCCACGGGCGGTGACCTGCGGCAGGGAAAGGCAGAGGGAGCCTTGCCCACATGGCTGGGAGCAGCTCTGTCCCCTTGGAGCACTCCCCGCTTCCACTGCACCAAGTGGGAGGTTCACAAACCAAGACCCCAGGCTTGTCCCAAGGTAGCCCAGCTCCCGGGGCCTTCAGCAGGAGTGGCACGGGGTCTGCGGGGACTGGAGAGTTGGGCCCTACCTGTTTACACAAGTTATAAAGACTTAGTGAAGTGTTTTAATGGGTCTTAAGGAGGCGTGCAAGCATGTTCCTAGGGTGTTCCCTGTGAAACAGTGCTGTGTCTGAGCTTTTCACAGATTTCAGACATCTTGCCCTTTAGTAAGGGTCAAGACCCTTTCTTGAGTCAGGGAAGGTGGTCCTGCCACAGCCATGTCCCCACAGCACAGGGTCATCATAGAACCATAGGATGGTTTGTCTTGGAAGGCACCTTAAAGATCATCAAGTTCCAACTCCCCTGCCATGGGCAGGCACACCTCCCACTAGCCCAGGTTGCTCAAAGCCTCATCCAGCCTGGCCTTGAACACCTCCAGGGATGGGGCATCCACAGCTTCTCTGGGTAGCCTGCTCCAACACCTCACCACTCTCATAGTAAAAAAATTCTTCCCAATATCTATTCTAAATCTACTCCCTTTCAGATTAAAACCATTGCTCCTTGTCCTCTCGCTACACTCCCTGATCAAGAGTGCCTCCCCATCTCTCCTGTAGCCCCCTTTGAGTACTGGAAGGCCCCTATAAGGTCTCCCTGGACCCTCATCTTCTCCAGGCTGAACAACCCCAACTCTCTCAGCCTGTCCTCATACGGGAAGGTGTTTCCCCTTTTCCAATCAGCAGGAACTTCACCAGACTGCCACAACTTCTCAAATATTATGGATAATGTCTTAGCAACTTGATCCACCCATTCCCTCAGGACTCGTGGATGTACTTCATCAGGTCCCATGGACTTGTTCACCTTCAGGTTCCTTAGACGGTCTCGAATCTGGTCTTCTCTTACAGTCGACAGTTCTTTATTCTCCTGGTCCCTGACTTTGCCTTCTGTGACTTGGGTGGTGTGGCTTGAGCACTTCCTGGGGAAGACTGACACAAAAAAAGCCATTGAGTACTTTAGCCTTCCCTATATATCTTGGGTAACAAGGTCTCTCATTTCCTTCCAGAGAGAGCTCACATTTTCTTTAGTCTTCCTTTTATCACTGACATATCTATAGAAGATTTTCTTGTTGCCCGTGCCATCCCTGGCGAGATTTAATTCTATCAGGGTTTTAGTTTTCCTAACCTGATCCCTGATACTGGTCACCTACTGCCTGCTGCTCACTGGGGCACAGGAAGATGCAAGCTGCCCTGGGCAGGGCCTGATGATTACCAGAGACGTGCATTTGTCACACACCAAAACATGAATAGACCAGTGGGTTGACTGAGTTTTATGTAAAAATTTGTCAAGATGGCCAAACACCCTGTGCTCAATGAAGTTAGCAGAGCTGTGCTAAATTACCCCAGTACAGAATGTGTCTATTTAAAAAGAAAAAGCAAAGCCCAGTGTTTTCAACATTGTCTTAGATTTGCCAAGGCACAGCAGCTTTGAAAGATGAGCTGTTTTCACGAAGATGCCCAGTTTTAGGTAGCTAGATTATTTCACAATTCCAAAGGTCATAATATTTTTATAATAGCACCACGAGCTGTAGTTTCTTTTACCAGAAACCTGCATCAATAGTGGAAGCACTGATTAGCCAGGGTGGGTGCCTTCCTTATGAGAAAGTCAAGCTGAAGACCCATCTCCAGCTGCCCAAGTCAGACCCGGTGGCAGAACAGGTGCCCCCAGGCCTCATTCTTAACCCATGAATGTTGAAGAGGGTTTTGCTTGCTTGCTTTCCATCTGTTTGGTTTTTTTTCCTGTCTGTAGCAACAGTTTAACTAAAGCACCTGCTGCTTTGTATATCCCAATATCCCTTGTTACATAGTGTATATACATACACAATATAGTTCTCGTGCTCACCCACCAAGAATTGATAAAGCAATGCATTCCTTTTTCCTTGGCTTTTGAAAGATGTAAAGTAAAAGAGCAAGCTGTAAATCCAACTTTGTACTCATAGGATATGTAGGAGGACAAACAACCATATCTTGTCAGGCAATGACTGTTCAAATTATTTTTCCATCTCAACACATAGGAAACCAAAGCCACTGAAATGTATGACTCAATAGGTAAAATATGCAACTAGCCTAGAAATATAGTACCTCTGTTTTCAGGTGCCACAAAACACATGTTCATCGAGAAGACTATTAAAAAATTCATTTCCTAAGGACATCAGCGCTAGATTATTGAGGAGATGGAGTACTGAATAATGAATTGCACAGGCAGAAAATTGTGCACTATAAAAGGTGAGCTACAAGGCAAAGTCATTTCCTTAGGAAAAAGCCAAATGTCCCAGCAGTCTTGGTGCAGGATAACTAAATTCTACTCTATCTTTGCAGTTTCATATATAAAGTATGTTTTTTTTAAATGATCACATCCTTTATGTACTTACAAAACAGTTGCCTACTGCCTTTGGCTGCTTCTTTGGAAAGGTGCTATAGCACAATAATTAATTTTTAAAAATACCCACAGTCCAAAGAAGGAGTCCCACTTTTTTTTTTTTTTTTTTTTTAACATTCTGATATTTTAGCTGTAGGAACTGGTCAGCAAGAACTTTATCAGCAATGAAATACAGTCAGAATTTATGTGAAGATGATTAAGCCAGGCTTACTGAGTCACGCACTGAGCTGAGCCAGGAGGATGGTAAATGGAGGAAAAGGAAATTACACAGCCTGATTAACAAACGAGTGAGTTAGCCAAGAAAGTAACCACCAAGGTGTCAGCTCAAAGATAGAAGGCTCCCCAACACCTAAGGCTGCCCAGGAGAACAGGGCTCCTCAGCACTCCTGCTGATCTGCAGGCAGTTGCCAGTCCAGTTTAGCTGAAAAAACTCTGTCGGCCTGTGGCATGGCCAGCCTGCCAGTTGCCATTTATTTTCTCTGTGGCAGGTGGTGGCAGCCAAGTGATAGGGGTGGGAGGCCTCCCCAGACTCATTTATTACCTGCCTTTGTAGAGCACTTCGGTGAGCACCCAGTATTAAGTTAAAAATGTAAATGTTGCCTTTAGCTGGGTTAATGCTATAAAGCTAATATCATTTTCTGGCATTCTACTTGTAGATTGGATGGATGGGAAGAGGTGTTTGGGTATAGTACTGATTGTGTTGATTGCACTTCTGAATTTTCTTGGAAGGCTGTTGTCAAAATATAGTTCCTCAGGGAATCTGCCTGCCACAATTTATCTTAGCATATTTTTAATATCCAAACTACTTAACATCCTCTCTGTTCTCACCTTTGTGCTCTAACAGAGTTTTGCATTTTTGGAGTTGATACTTCAGCCTGTTTGGAAGGCAGGCAGGGAGGGCGAAGGGGAACCTATAAATAGCATCTTAGTTTGGAGCCGAGAGATTTGGAGTCTGATGTGGCCATCTATGCGTGAAGCAGCAATCAACTCCACAGAGGGCATAGTAAGCTACCCTTAAAGGAATTTCATGGCAAAGCAACGCTGAAGAAAATGAGACTTGCTCTGTGGCTCCCTACACAAGCTGGTGTTTTTAACTACATGTTAAATTACATATTTTACCTATATGGTTGTTGGTGCATTTAAAACCATTTACAGTGGTGTCCCCTATTTTCCCCAGGCTAGGGAGGGGGTGATGGGGCTGAAAAGGTGGCATTGAACATTGGTATGCCCACAGTGGAGGCTGGGCTTCTGATTCCTGCCCCTGCATCTTCTCTGAGCTTCAGCTTAAACATGGCCTCATTATGTGGGATATCACAAAATTTGCTGGTGTGGAAACAGATAGCGCTATATGGAACAGAATGATGTGAAGTTGTTAGATTCCCCTGCGTTGTGTCAGATATAAATAAGAGTGATGTAAAAAGTGTTGCAAAACCGGGAAGCAGCCAGTAGTCTTGAACTCTTGCCTAGGATCAGCAAAGCGCAATGTGCTGACCAAAAGGAGCAAAGGAGAAACAGCATAAAACTAAACCAAAACCAGTATTTTTGTAACAAGTAAGAAAGCTACTATAAAGTTGAGAATTTGATAAATTTCCTTTCAAAGTTTCTTTTTTCAGTTGTTCATAGTTGTGGCATTTTCAACAGTATTTTTTTTCTAGACTAAACATATCCATGAACTCTTCCCAACGGTTAAAGATCTTTTTGATGGAATAACTCTTCAGTTGCGAGAGGGAGGCTCAGGAGTGCAGAAGACAGAACCTCATGGCACCAAAGCAGCCACTGTGTCCCAGCTTTTCTTAAAAGTCTGTGTGACTGTGGTGACACCACCTTCAGACCAGGCACTCCGGTGAGTACAGTTCCAGGGGCATTGGCAGTTTTTAAATACAGATTAGAAAGACAAAAATATGTGTAAACAGAGTTCAAACTGACTGTTTATTCTAGGAAAGCAAAGTCCAGGGCTGTGGGACTTGTGAGTTTCTACAGTAACAACATTTCTGTTGTCTAAATGAACTGATGGAATATGATGGTAGTTGCAGATTTCTATACAGAATAAAATTTTCAGACTTTTTTCTTAGTCTCCTTCAGCGTGCTTGTCACTAGTCTGGAGCACAAAGTTTCTACCTTGTTGCACTCATGTTTGTAAGATGAAAATCAATTGATTTTATGTTGGATCTGAGCAGATTTAACCTTGTGGAAAACAGTTTTCCTGTCAGGTTAATTTTGCATCCCAAAACTTACTTGCAGGGATTTAACACTTCTCCCCATGTTATCCCACATGAATGACAAGCGAGGAATGTTGGGTTTATCCCCTTTAATGATTTATCTTTATTTTTATCTTTCTGTGTCTGTACATAGTGTTCCTGGCCTGGATCTCACATACTTAGTATGGGAGTACAAGTACCGGTAGTGTCTAAGTGGTTTGTTACTCTGCTATGACATTTATTAGCAGGTGGCAAAACACATAGCCGTGGTAGAAAATGTGCTCTTTGCAGAAATTATATGTTGCATCTCGTCCAAATAGTCTGACACCTTCTCTTGGGTCAAAGAGGAGAGAGAAAAGTGGAGAGGGGGAGGTTTCTTTTTGCATTTAGGGACGACAGATTTACAATGTGAATGCAAACAGAATCTAAAATTTGAGCTGGAAAAAGATTGATTTAAAGGAAATAAGGGTTTGGAAAGAGTTTCAGTAAACAATATGGAACGACCATGTGTTTCTCCTGGAGATCTCAACAGACAGGTGCAGGTACCTCCTCTTCTGTGTGTTGACATGAGCTTAGAGCAATAGGAAAATAACCTCAAAAGGCTTTACCAAGGTGACCCTGAGCAAAGTTCTGGCAGCGATGGATCCCACTATCTTCAGTAGATGAGATGCCCTAGTCACGGTGACTGCAGTAAGCAGAGTAGTAAGAGAACTGCCCTGATGTAGGTCACCCATTTTAAAAATACGCACTCAAAGCCACACAAATGCTTGGTTCTCATTTAAGCATTTAAATAGAGTGGTACCAAATGCACCCCACAGCTACGCCAAAAGAGACTTCCAACTTAAGCATGAAGCTGAACAAATCCAGTAGACTCAAACTTGGTAACACAATCAGGGAGCCACAAGGGTGGTATGCAGCTCATTATTTCTTTCAGAGCCTGTCCTGTTCTGCTAGGACAAAGCCAGGGCCCTATTTTTAGGCAAATGCCAGGAAGGTTTTTGGGAAGCATATCATGGAGCTGCAATTGCAGGAGCTGGGGAGCTGCCAAACAACCATCTTCCAGCTCTCCTCCCCCAAGTGCATCGGACAGGCATGGCTCATTGTCTGCAGGTTTTTGTCTTAGCAGAGGAAGGCAGAGCTCTCTGCAATGGACCACTAGGCGAGCAGAGCAGATCTGCTGAATGGCTGTGGTGAATTTAGAATAATTATTCTATAGTTATTCACCAGTGTACATTACATTTAGAATCAGAGGTCACTTTTCTTTCTTTACAAGTGGAAAACATTGTAAGTGAACCTGTAATTTTGAGTACACTAATTCCAAGACATTTGCAGACACTGAGTGGTTTCCTGGAATAAGAGCCTCTCTCAAGAGAAACGTCAAATGCATTTAATCAGCCACATTTAGAGCTCCGCAACATCTGCAAATGAATTATTAACGATCTCAAATGTTTTTGAATGATCCAAAAATCAGGAATAACATGGCACTTCAGATAATCAGCTCTGATTCAGGGCTTCTCCTTTCCACTTTATGCACTAGAGACTTTGCACCTGCCTGCTGCTGCTAAGTGGAGTTCCTCGCAGCTCAGATAAACCTCTCTGGAGATGTTTGGGTAGCTGAACAAATGCAAAGTGCAGCTGGCATCCAGCTGTGTCTGTACAAATTTATGCATCGTGTAGTAAATAGCCACTGACCACTGTTGTGCATACTGGGGGGAGGTAAGGGATGCTTCAGGGAGCACAGTTCCCACATCACCGCACATGTTGGCCACAGAAGTCCTCCACTCCCACGATGCAATGTTTGACCTGAAGTAATGGAAGACTGGTTTGGGTAGGGTTTGCCTGGAGAAGCAGGTTTGAGTCATGAGTCTTCCTGTTAGCTAGCAACAGCAAGAATGGCAGAATAAAGCTGTGAAGCAAACCACAGCCCAGGACGCTCGGGTTCCAGCCTTGGCTTGCCCTTTGCTGTGTTAAGAAAATCATAGATGGCTTCTGTCACTTCTGTAAAACAAGGTATCTCCTAAATTGTTTTGAGAAATACCAACAACTGCTATATTATATGCGGATCAAACCCCTTCCACTGCAATGTGGAAATACCCTTTTAGAAAAAAATAATTGCAACAATCTAATTTCTTCAGATGAGGTAAGGTAGTTACATCAATTTTTGAATCAACAAATGTTCTCGTGGAAGAGCCCCAGCTGACAAAATAATGGAGCCATCAAGATGCAGATGTAAACAAAACACTTGCAGCAGCATGTGAATTATCGAAAAAACAGAAAGGTATTAATTCTTATGGATCCTAATACAATGAATTCTGGTATAGGTAAAAAGAGAAACTCCCTTGGGTCTCGAGGAAGGTGTTCAGCAGCTTGTTATATTCAGACCAAATACCAAATTCCTGTTCTATCTGCTTGTTGGGGAGGATCTTACATATGAGGACATGATAAAGCTTACTGCAGCCTTTAAGAGGAAGACGTGAGCAGAAACATTTTTCTTCACTGGACAAAAGCCACTGACAAACAGAAAATACAAATCAGCTGCACCTGGGATGCTGTCAAATCGTAACACAAAAGAGGAATTAATTAAAAATCTACCCCTTACTTCACCAGAGTAAAAATTGCAGGGTGGTCGCTTTCTTTGGTATATAATTATAATAATAAGCTTGATAGTGTATCTGTTATGGATTATGTATTCTGTGTGCATTATTAACAACATGACTTTTTCCCACTGCACTCATAAGGAAAACATAAAACAGAGACAAATGAAAGCAGAAGCAGCTGTGGCTATTAAGAACAATTAAGCACTACACAGCCTCTCTGCAGGGGGCTGCTCTGGAGTGGTTTAATGAAGCGAATCTCATGTTGTGATGTACATTTTGATAATGCTGTCTTGCGCATTCAGGTATAACTATCTGTTCTTCTGCAGGAGCTTTGGTATACATTGCAAAAGGCAGCTATAGCTATCAAGAGGGTGCTGCCTGTTTAATATTTGCTCATTTCATTTCAAAATGGAGTTGGAGATTGATTTGTTAGAAATAAAACACTTCACAGGGAGATTAGCTGTCTACTTTCTGTGGCTAGAAGAGGAAAGGGTATTGATCTCAATTTTTAACTTGAAATCAGCTCAAAACTTCCATGCAATTCTGTTATTTCAAGCTCAACATCCCTTTTCTTGTTTATGAAGATGAAACACAAACAAAAAAAAGTCCCTTATGGCTTGTGCACCCCGTAAGTCAGATGTTCTTCTAAAAACTGATGTCTTTACTCATGCCAAGGTTTGGATGTTCTAAAGCTTATTTTCTTTTTCTACACAGTCTCTGAAATCATCTGTCCTCTTACGCACAGGTTTGTACCTCTGGTTCCTTAGATCTGGAATCATTCTTATATCCAAAATTTTCACTGAGCTCTCCTGGAATGAAAGCCCAAAGGCAGCATTCATAGCAAACAGTTCCCCAGGGCCTGGGTCAGCCTGGGAGCCTGGGTAGCCCAGGGCAAGGGAGTGCTACAGGCTGTGGTAGGAGGGGAATGAAACTAAAGAACTTCTTAAACTACCATCAGTCATGCTTGACCATGTTTCTTTTGTACAGCATCTCGTCTAGTTCCTCTGCATGCCACGTAAATTAGATACATTATTGTTTGGTAATATGTTCAGGGAATAATGGCTGAAACAAGGACCTGTGACCCTCTGTTCCTTCACTGTAATAATTCTTTTGAGAAGAATCAGAGCAGCCAAAGAAGCCAAACAGCACACCACATTAACAAATCTGTTGTAAAACATCATTGTTTTGATGCAGTTCTTAGACTGACTTTTTTTAAAAAAAACCCTTTAAACCATAAACCCTACAATCTGATGGTTTTGTTTTCCACTTGAAGAAAATATCAAATATGCTCTGAGCCAGGTCCCTTAGGAAGACTCTCAGGTCTGGGAACCTTCATTGGCATTAGGGGAACAGCTGTGCCACAAGGGAGAGAAGCACCAAGCCTGCCTGCAGTGCAGAGACCCAGGGCGGGGCTGGCTGGGTGTGCTGGGGCCCATCCTAGCCCCATTTTAGGACAAAACAGAAGCAAAAGTTGGAACTTCAAAGTGTGTTTGTCTGCATCTCCTCAGTGCTGTGCACTGCTGGGAGATGGTACAGCTGCCTCCTGGCTGCCATAGCAACGTGTTGCTCAGCCCTGCATCCCAGTGTGAGGGAGATGCTCCTGCAAGCCACAGGGGGAAAAACAGAAAAGTTGCTTCTTCAAGCGCCATTGTGTGTCACCATAGAAGGAAACAAAGGCAGCTAAAGACAAAAAAAAAAAAAAAAAAAAAAACACACACACACACAAAAAAAAAGAAAGCTGACTTGGTCTGGTATCACGATGGTCTTTGTTATGTGTACTGAACAGCATGTTTTCAACTGCCTCCATGGAAGCTGTGAGCGCCTGAGACCCCACACAGCCTCTGGCTGCTCCGTGGTGGCAGGTTGCAGCCATGTGCAGGGGCCAAGATCCTTGTGCCCGGGAGGCTGCAGGGGCATGAGTCCTTCCCCAGCACAGCTCCAGCACCATGGAGCCCTCGGTCCCTCACCAACAGCAGCTGCTCCCGAGGAGCTCTT
>WKFP01011792.1:0-41901 GCA_011057875.1 Pterocles orientalis
GCAAAACAAGCTGCATCAGATTTAACCGATTTACTGCCTGAAGGGGTAGTCCTGCATCCCACCTTCAGCCACACATTTCTCTGCACCCCCTGATCTGATCTTGAGATGGTGAACACACACCAGTAACTTCTGAGGGGGGAAAAGAAAGTTAGCTTTGAGCCAGTGCATACTCAGATATAAAAACCCAAGAATACAGAGGGAGAACACAGCATTTGTTCGTAACTGTCCATTGTTGTCCTAAGTTAAACAACGGAAACCAAGGCCAAGGACTAACAGTGCAAAACCTCTTCATTCCTTTCTTAGAGTGCCACCAATATTACTCTCATCCTTTCCTAGAAAAGGCTGCTGAGATAACAGCCACCTTCGCAGCACTGTAATTGTATATTGGTTTGATGTAGCGCCATAATAGCCAACAGCCTATATTAGACGCATGCTGCAAAGTCACACTGAAACACACATCTCTTCTTTCTTGAAAGGAGTATCCAGGTACTCTACTTCAGGAACTTGAAGCAGGACAGAAGTCACAAACCCTAGCCCTCAAAAGGTGTCCACTTGGAAGGGCCCAAAGAAACAGGCAGTTCCTAGGGATTCCTGGGAACAGAGTTCTGTAACACTGCCACTGAAGATTGCAGCTTAAGAGAATCTCCCTGCATTGTCAAACTAGTTACCTTTAACACAAGAGTTTGGGGAAAAGAACACATTCTGGAAAAACCCAATAAAATGTGATACTGACCACAAGGACTACAGGAAACAACAGAATAGCCATGAACTGTGATTAAACTGCAAGGCTTTTAGAGCCTGTAGTAGTATCTAACTTACGCACACCTTTGAGGATTTCCCTCATTGCTTTAATTCACAAGCTTGTCTACACTGCAACAGAATCAGCAGCAGCTGCTCCACATCAACTCCCCATGCTTAAAACCCATTGGAAATGCAACACAGCTCAACAAAGTGGCAAGGAATGGAATTTTAGCAACGTGAATTTTGCCCTAGATCATTGTAAAGCTGCTATCACCTAACACCCAGATATTTTGTAATGTATTTTTAATAGACTTCTTACCTTTAAAGGATTTCAACAATATCTTGATTGTCATTCCAAAACTCAGCCAAGCCAAGAAGGTTCCCCGGAGCTTCTAAGCTAATTTTGAACTGCTGGAACCTTTTACTGATGTTCCAATCCAGTTTAAGTCATTTATTACCAATACTGTCACTCACCCAAGCAAAACTTCTTTGCACTAGCTTTGGGATCAGTGTGTCTGTTATGTCAACTCAGTATTTTCACCAAGAATTATAGGGAAGTTTTTAGACTTGCAGTTCTATGTTACCCCATTCTCAGCCAGTTTCCATGCATAGAAATAACACCCACTTTGGGCAGAGGGCTGCAGCACCTCCATGTGTAGACTTTAAAAGACACTGTACATCCTTGCCTTGAAATAAGCACAGAATTTACCAAAAGCTAGATTAGTAATGAGAACTAAAGACAAGAAAAGCAAAAAAGACAAAAAGTATTATGTAAAATACTCACAGTGGCAAGAGCATTAAAGTGAAAAAGAATTGATAACAGGTTAGAGAAAGAAATTTCAGAAAAAGCTGGAATTAAGTGCTCAGGCGAGGCACATCTCATTGCAACAGGCAGGGTCTTATACATCCAACACAGCAACCTCGCGAGGGAAACGTGCCACTTCAGTACACTGCTTGCATAACAAACAAACAAACTTGAAGTTTCTAGGACAAATCTTTTAGAAGATACTGCATGAAAGCACTTCAATGACGTTCAAGTAGTTTTAGAAGGTAAATATTCAATAATTGATTGAGCCCAGCATTTGTTTTGCATAAGACAGCACCAGCACCCCTGGTTGCACACACCACCTTTGACTCGAGCAGGCTGTAAGCTGGGCATGTTCACATTTGATTTTGAAAAGTCCAGGAGTTCCAGCGCAGCTTTTGTCGCAAGCTTAACTATGGAGCAAAGACACTTCCAAAGAAGATCTTCCATATCTAAGAACATTCTGAAACCAGATGCCTGAAACAAAAGTTTTGATTCTATGAACAATGTCCAAATCACTTCATTTCTTCCTGCCATAAAATGCACACACACGGTGCTTATTTTAGTATCAGCCTTCTGAAGGGATTTAAGTAACTACACAAGAAGAGAATCACCAGATAAAATTCTGAGCCCCAATACAAGCAAGTTATGCTAGCAGTTCCATCCATTTAATTAGGGCACTCTCCTGCAAACACACTGCTGAAAAGGGGAATTCTACGACAAGAGGAGTGCTACGCTGAAACACAAACCTCCCACTCCCCAACTCTACCACTCAACACCTTTCCACTGTTAACACATGCAAGCTCAAAGTTTAAGCCAAAAGTCAGTAACAGGGCCAATAAATGTTCAATTAGCAAAAGCTCTGATCTGGCTTGCATAGCTTTTTGCCTGTGCAGGACAGGAGCGGCAGAATAAACACAAGCGATGTTATCACACTGCCACTACAGCACTGTTTTTTTCAGACCTGCTCTTGCATTGCAGAAGTTTTCAACAAGCACACCTTCAAAAAAGGTAGAAAACTGTAATGCAAACTAAAACTAGATTTTTATCCCATTAGAATTGATATATATCTTTGTATTACTAGGTATGAATACAAAGCAATATTGGAATCTACCTCCTTCCAACATACTTGTATCTAGGCTTCATTCCTGGCTGTTCCACTGACCCAACCTGACCTTTCCCAGTTTCAGGGTACACTCTCATTACAGATTTCAGAGTCAGAGCTACTAGACCAGGGGTTTTCCATCAGAAACAGCACATCTTGCTGCTCAGCCATGCTGATAGAAGCATTACGTTACCAATACAGCACGCTCACGGTGTAACGACAACTAAAGAACCCTGATGTGCACATGCACTTATCCCCACCTTCCTTTTACTCACAGTTGTAAAACCGAGGATGATAGAAGAGTTCATAAAAGCTAAGCAGATCAGGATGTGCAAACCACTTTCTGGGATAGAATGAATCACAGAAAGACAAATTAGCGCGTGCATGATTTCTTTACTGAACTCATAGCTAACACTTTGAAAGCGCAGCTTACAGCAGGCAAAAGCTGATGTCAGAACAATTTATACAGGTTACTCTTCAAACAACTGTCACGCTGGTCTCAGTTCAGATAGTTCTAGTGTCCCTACAAACTCCTAAATCTACTCCACTTACCCAGCTCTGCATATTGTCAAACTACAAAGCACCACAAATTTTGAAAGTATTTTTATATTACGATCATCCACATGAAGGGATTAACTGAAGTATTAAAAAAAAACTTTAGTAAATTCAGGACAACAGGAGTCATTTGTCATGCACAGTCTGCACAGAGGCATATTACTTTTAGAGCACTACATTCCTAAGCCTTACCTCCATCACAAATATTTCTCTAAAGCCATGCAGCCATCCCACTCCTCTGAACTACCCGGAACAATGTCGCTGGCCCAGGTTTGTCAGAGAACTGTGTTTGTCCCAGCTTCTGAAAGCCTCAAGTATCGATAACTCTCTGATCCTGCACTCCCAAAGAGTATCACATTGCCTTTCTTGAAAAGACATCAGCTAATAAATCTCTAAACTCAAGTTTCAGGGTTTTTTGTACATTTCCTAATACACAATCACATTTTTAACTTACAGGATGAGAACTTTTTAAACAGTTTCCAGTTTAGAACAAAAAAGGTCAAATCAATCTTTTTTCCCCCTACTTGATTTTTACCAACTGATTTCTCCATGAGACCAACTTCTTTAGGCAAGCTTTAAAATGCACGATAGGAGATTAAAAAAAAAAATCCTACTTTAAACTTAGTTTCATCAAAGAAAGAAACAACCATCTATCCAGAAATAAAACAAAGCCTTGGAAAAAAAAAAAAATTAGTCCAAATAGCCCCAAGAGTGTTCTCAGCAATGCAGTTTTGTCTTGTGTTTCTTCCCTTTTTTTTTTGTTTTTAGTTTAATCATTTGCTGACCACTAGTTTCACCTGTAAGAAATGAGCTTCTCTCCTACTAGCACTAAATATTTGAAGACTACATTTCAAGATAACTAAATTTAAAAAGCCACGGTTTGTCACACATGCCAACATTTATAACACAAAGCCTTACATTTACTATTTAAAGTTTCTTAACCGCTTATATGAACAAAGCTGCTGATTTTCTTTCAAGGAAAAAGTTAAATACATCACAACTTATCACATTACATAGTCCAGCAACAATGCAGGAATTAACAGACTTCAAGACTCTCCAGTTACACCTCTGATATGGCTGCTGAAATTATAGCAAGTCACAAGGCCAACCTGCAGACAAAGGATTTTAAACTCCCTAACGTGAATTTATGTTTGGACAACAGAGACCAGGGAACTAGAGCTGTACCCCTCCCAACATCTAAACAATCTACTGGCTCTTTCATCAAAAGCAGCCAGAGTGAGCAGGGTGAACACACAGTTTTAACTTTTTTTTTTCTTTTAAATAGTAAAAGGTTTGAGACACTCTAGTGCAAGCTCTGAGATCAGTTAAGACACTGCTTGAAAGAGGAATCTCTTTAAAAGAGTAAGAAAAAACTCAGCTCAGATTTTCTCCTAACCATACCCAAGATGAACACAGAATTGTCTGAGCTTTACAGAACAAGTACATTATTTCAACAAGTTAGCTGAACACGATATTCCTTTATCAATATGGAATAGGTGCTTGAACTTTATACTAGACAGTTCCACTAAAACAGCAGACTAAGAACACAGCAACAAAAAAAGTACTCTGACCATCTATGTATCATCAAGCTGAGAACACCTTCGTTAGAAAATTACTTCAAGGCAGAAACAGGTTATCAGCCTCCAAGACACAGAAAGAAAGAAACAAGAACTGTTTCCCTAATAAGAATCCTAACTATACTAGCAGAACCTTCTGTAAGAAGAAACTTGGTTGTCCAACAAGTGAAAGAAAAGCTGTCCAGAGACACTCCATCAGGTTCACAGCTCACTTCATCAAATCTATATGGCTAGGAGCTTTTTTGTTTAAAATTTTGCTAAATGTAAAGATGGGAACAGAGATGTCAAACACTTTGAATACTCACTGTTTTGTCTCCTAAAAAACCCCAAAAATGTAATTACACAAACCAAATTTGCTCCAAGATTGTCCAAGACCAGTAACACAAGTGTCAGCACCAGATCTGCACTGGATTCTGTACAAAGAAACCCCTTTCTTCACCCAACTAAAATCAACTGGGAGACAACCCGGACCTTCAAGACTATTTCAATTTTTTACTTTTTTTACAAATAGACTATTTAAACAATTTACAGGAAATGTATCAAAGTAATACACCAGACACACAAGTACCTCTAACAACTGCTGCTTGTTCATTTTCAGTATTTGCAGTTTCCTGTTCAAACTGGCTAGCATTTCTCAAACAGTGAGTCAGGGACTCCAAAGGAGGCCAAAGTTTTAAAAACTTTGAACTTACCATCCAGAAATACATTCTCCTAATATTTGCATTCTAATAAATGTCCCATTTTAAGGAAGTTTGAAAACAAAGTAAACAGAAGGTGCTGCAACAAGGGAATCACTATGAAAAACACTCTCAAAGATGTAACCACTGCAAATATGAAAGAACTCATTAGCTTTAATTTAACACAACTCCAGCAAGTCACAGAAAATTGATTTTACGAATCAGGCGCCGTGACCTTTCAGAGAACACAGCCCAAGTTCAGCCTGAAAAGAAAAGCAAGTAATTCCTCCTGTTAGAAAACACAGAGTAGCAACAAAACACAGCCAGAAGCGTACAGCGCAACCCTGACCCCTGCTATTCCCGGGCCAGCTCCGCACCCGACACCGCCTGTTCCCCCCGCGGCAGCAGGCGCCGGCTGTCCCAGCAGCGCGAACCCCCCCGAAAGCTGCTCCCCGCCGCTCCCCAGCCCAGCCCCGCGTGCCGCCGCCACATCCCCGCGTTCCTGCTTCTCCCTACGGCACCCTCTCCGCCCCCACCTCCGCGTCCCCGGCCACCAGCCCTCAGGGCGGTCTCCCCGCCACAGGAGCGGCCGAGCGGCCCGGGGTTACCGGCAGGGTGGCAGCGGCAGGGCTGAGGGCGGCGGGCTCCCCGCCCCGAGCGACAGGGACACCCCCGGCCCCGGTGAGGCCGCGGAGCAGCCTCCCGCCCCAGCGCGGCCGGGACTCACCAGAGCTGGGCGCTGAGGAAGAGGCAGGAGCCCAGGGCCAGCAGCCGGCGGGGACGCTCCCTCATCGTCTCCCCCGTCTACCTGCCGCGGCCGGGAAGAGGCGGCGCATCCTCCCCGGCAGAGGGGCAGCGGGAGAAGCGCGGGCAGCGGCGGCGAGGGCCGTTCAGAAGAGGAACAACCTTCGGAGCGGCCCCTCCCCAGCGCAGGAACGAGCGCGGCCCCGGCGGAACGCGGCCGTTACTACCCGCCGAACCGGAGCGGGCCCCTCCCCTTACCCCTTCACGCGCTGAGCTGGAAGGATACGCGTCACACTGCCCGCCGCTCCGCCACGCCCCCTCGCTCTGCCGCCACCAATGGCCGGCGCATCTGGAGGTGACCCCGCCCCCCAACCCCGGTTGCCGGCACAGATTGGCTTCTCTCCTCCAGGGCGGCGGCGAATCAAGAGAGCGGCCTTCTCTTTCCCGCCCCTCCTAGGACCCCTCTGAGGTGTCCGCGTAGAAAAAGCCGTTAAAGGGAAATCACCATAGTGATAAATGACGGCTGACAGCAAACCTCGGGGCCGCGGGAAGAAGCTCATTACTCAGGCGCCAGGAACATTGTCATGAGCGGCGCTCCGACATGACAGTTTTAAAATTTTTTTTTTGATCAGGCTTCTCCACCGGCTGCCCCAGAGAGCCGAGTGCTGATCGGTGTGCGTGGAGGCCCCCAGCGGAAAAATCCTCTCGGAGTGGGCGGGGAGACGCCAGGTCCCAGAGGGCGGGGCAGGGCGCGGGGGCTGCTGGGAGCTGTAGTTCCGGGCGGGGGCGGTGCGGCGGGGGTCCCGGCGGCCATTTTGGAGGCGGCCTGAGGGGCTGGTGTTGGTGGGCACAAGGTGGGCCAGGGAAGCCTCCTTGGCGTTTCTGTGCATATTGATTCATTGTAGGAGCCAGAGCCGAGCCAGGGCTTGCCGGGTTCTCAGGAGAGCTGCCCCCGGAGCCGTGCCCAGGACATGGCGGCCTGACCAGGCCCCGCTGGCCCAGCGTCTCTCCCCAGCCCCACAGATCCCTGCACAGACCCTCCCCGTTTCCATTCCCCGGCACTGCCTGCTCTCTGACGGCCGGGGCTGGGGGAGGTGCCGGGGGGACACCGGCCAGGCAGCTGGGGACACCAGGGACAGAAGAGAGTTACCTTCCCAGTCCTGGCACGTTTGGGCAGACTGGTAGAAGAACACAACAGTTGGTTATTATAAAAACAATAGGGATTTTGTAGATAGGCAGGCCTAAATCTGCCCCTCTGAAGCGTGGTGTTGTACAGGAGGCTTTACGCTCAGCTATGGCAGCCAGGAACACCGTCCTTGCACCTTGCTCTTATCAAAAATGGGGGCTGCCACGGCCGTGGCCTGGTAGAGACACAGCGAGTGGCAATGCGCCGCTCTGGCAGCGCGCCGGGTGTTACGACAGCCCTGAGAGGCATGGGTGGATTAGTCACAAGCGTGCCGCGCTGGAAACGTGCACACAGCAGGACTCTGAACAGGGAAGGACAGCTCTGCCCGGGGGAGGCACGGAAGGGCGTGCGTGCATCACAGGAATCCGCGCAGGGGCAGGGCACTCCCAGGCCACAGCTGCTGTTCTCCGCAAAGGAACTCCAGCCCCAGCCCCACAAGCCAGCCCTTATGGCCCCCAAACAGGATGGGGGCCCTGCAGAGCTCAGCTGGGTGCTGCCAGGTATGGGTAAATGTTCCCAGCCAGCAGTGGAAACCTCTGGAGAATCTTTGTGTCAGTTCTCTTCCTAATTTTTCACCCTGTAATATTGTGCTTTCATTAACACTCGGCATCCCCTGCCCCTCTGAGAGCTTTGCCTGCCACGGACAGCAGACAGGCCTGCATGCCAGCATGTTGAGGAGAAGGGGAAAAGGGAGAAGCTCCAGCTTTGTGCCCCATCTCCACACAGGCTGGGGTTTAAAACCCCTGGCCAGCAAACCACACACAGAAACAGCCTGCCCTGAAGAGGCTGAGGAGGGGGCTATCGCAGGAGGATCCCGGGCAGATCCCTGCGGTGTCTTTTTTTGGAAAGAATGGGATAACAGCACAAGCAGCCACAAGCCGGGGTGCAAAGCAGCGCCCACTGCCCCACACCATACAGCTTAGCCAGAAGGCTGGCTTGGAGCCACTGGACGAGGCTGTGACTCGTTAAGTTGAACAGGAGGAAAGTCCCGTGAAAGTCCCCGGTAGGTTTTGGAAGAAGCCTGGGGGGGGGTTCATGTGAACCTCTAGCAGAGGAAAACGGGCTTGCTACACCACAGCACAGATTATATCCAGCTGAAAGTGGCCAGGAGGGCGGCTCTGACAGCGGGTGGCTTTGCTTTGTGTCCCCGGCGCGAGTGCCCGCCGCAGAGCCCACTGGCGGCTCTCCCAGCAGGTCAGCAGTGAGCCCGGCTGCCCCTGCGCTACTCAACTCCCTGGGCAGGTCCTGTCGCCCCAGGAGCAGGGATGACACAAGAGCAGCCCAACCGGTTACAGGAGTGAGGAGACTCCTGAAAAACACCAAGAAGCTGCTTCATGGCACCAGCACAGCATGAGGCAGCACCTTTGCCATAGGGGTTTCTGCAGCCTTTTGCAGCGCCAGAGCTAAGACGCAACACAGCGGCAGCTTGGAACCATGCATGCGTGGCCATCTGACCATGCTCGGGAGGGTCCTGAGCAGTGACACGGTGTGGAGAGCCCGGCTGTGCCTCCAGGGACCCGCAGCAGGGCCATGCCCAGAGCAGCGTGGGTGCAGAAAGCCTCTGTACCCAGGGAGCTGCCTCGGTGGTGGGAAATTCCCCAAGTCACAGGAGCAACAGCGCACATCCCACCTGCAGCTGTTTTAACCACGTCAGGGAGTGCCCGAAATCTGCCCCCCACACTGGGGGTGCAGGGTGCTGCAGAGAGGCAGGGCAACACGAGCTCTGGCTGCAGCTGCTTCCCTCCCTGCCTCCTGCCAGGACATGACGCCCAGGGAGGCACTTAGGGCTCGCCTCCTTCGTGGATGCCTCTGGAGTTATGGTACCTTCCTGTTGCGTGCGAGCGGTGTGTCAGCACCGGGAGATGTTGGGTGAGGAGTACAGCTGCACACCCGGCATCCTGCCGCTCACCTGCCTCCAACTGCGGGATCCACCTGTGGCCACATCATGCAGCAGACAGGAGCGCTTCCCCATCCCACCAACGCAGCCTTAGCCACACACCCTGGGCGTTGGGGATGGCCAGGGCTAGAGCAGGAGAGAAATCAACCTGAAAAGCACTGGAAACTTAAACAGTTAGCTGTCTGCTAGAAGAGCTGGTAAATATTTATTAACCCAACGCTAAGTATCTCCAGTGTCGGCACTGGCAGGGGATGCTTTGGTCAGGGCCATGGCACAGCGTACAGCTGGGACCAGCTCCATCATCAGCCTCTGTTGTGCTCCCAGGACAGGAATTCCTCCAGCCTCCTTGCCAAGAGCTTTTCCCCAAGAAGAGGGGAACAGGCGGTGAAGCCACGCTTGCTCAGCCCACGCAGCTGCTCTCGAATGGCACAGCTCCCACACACCACGGTCCCGTTACCAGCTGGGCATTGATCACATATAGCTTAGACCAAACACAGCTAAAGAGCTGGCACAGAGAAGGGATCATTTCAGGGGAACCATTACACTGACCGAGGAGGATCCCAGAGAATAAACCCCTTTGACTCAGTCCCCACCAGCTATAAACATCACCTAAAGAGCCTGGTGCCGTCAGCCAGACAGAAGTCTTGACTCCTCACCTCTGACATACCCGCATACCGGTGCTTGCTAAGCCTGTTTCTCAACCACTGATAAGATGAGCAGTGTAATGGTAAAAAAACATTACAGGTTACCCAATATCTCCCAACTAGAAACCATAATTAACCCAAAGCTTGGCGTACTGTAGGGTTACCTGGGAGCAAATGTTTGCATGGGATTCTCAAGAAGGGCTGCATGTTTGCAGCAGGGTCATGGCTTCCTCTCGGCCACATTTCTCATGGGCAAATCCCGGGATGGAGCGAGCTGGTGCAGTTCCCACAGAGGGCGAGCCCTGCTGCGGGGCTGAATTTGAGCCACCACATCCCCCGATGGTGCACGTACCTGTGTCCCCTGGGCAGGGAGGACTCGCCATGCCTGTGGTGTCGATGCAGAGGTGTCTGTGAGCACGCAAAGCACAACGGGTCATGTTGGCAGCATGAGCATCACACTGCTGGCTGGGAATAAAAGCCGGGTCGTGGTGCTTGACCCCCCAGGCAGGGCGAGCTGGAGGTGGCCACCCAAGGGGCACCTTGGTGCAATGTTTCTGACCAGGAGGAAAGAAAAGGCACCGCTGTTTTACCTGCAAACCTTCACAATGAGGGGGCAATGCTTGTTCGTCACACCCTTGATGCTCAAATGGAGCCCAGAGTGTTGCACAGGCTGCAGTGTATCTCCCAGAGATTTGGGCACGGAGGCCGTGGAGCAATGTTTGACTTCTGGAGGGACACCTGATCTTGGGTTACACCCTGGGCCATCCTGTGTCCACACCTGCCAGCATTTGTTTGCTGCAGGTGCTAAACCTTCTCTCCCATATGTCCCTATTTGCTCTTTACAAAGGCTTCTTGTTCTCCCAAGTCTTTTTTTTTTTTTTTCCTCCACATGTGATTTAATTCACACAAACTCCTCTTCTGACTATTGATCTTGGTTCCTTACTGGTCAAAATAAAGTAAATCTTTCGTAAGCATGTTCTGCCAACGCACCTTTTGTTCCTTCCAGACACAATTTCCTGTTTAATTTCCTGACCGTTTCTTATTTAGTAAAGCAAAAGCTGTAAATTGCAAGATTGCTTCAGAGAGCTTCCTCTGACTTTAGATGAACCCTTAACCACTTGCAGGAGAGAATCCAGCAAAACGGTGTAAAACTTTTTTTTTTTAATCCTGAATTTCTTTCAGTTCTTTTGTAGCTCACACGGAGGGGAGGGGAGCAACTCTGCCTGCAGCTGAGCTGATAATTGCTCTTTCGTCACTCAATAAACTGTCCCCGCGATACAGGATTTTGGGGCAGGGTCACAGCAAGGTTTCACCCCGGGGATGAGGCAGCAGGAGCCATTGGTGGAGTTTGCACCAGTGACTCTGCTGGTGTCACTCCTTGGCTGGGCAGGGGCTGCCACGCTGTCCCATGGGGACGGGCCGTGTGGCTGCGATCCCACATGGGGGTCCCAGACATCCCCCTGCACAGAGCGGCATTCCTGCTCCCGCACCCCTTCTTTGGGTCAGTTAAAACCCATGGGACGCCACGCCAGGCTCCCGGGCTGCCACCGCTGCCTCAGTGCCCGGCCGATCAGCCAGCAGGTACCCGCAGGCCGGGTCACCGCAACGCTTGGTCTGCGCAGAGCCTCTTAGGGCTGGTGCAGGTGGGCACGGTGGTGTGTGACAGCGCCGAGGAGCAGTGGCAGTGTTCCTCTTGGCAGGCAGGGACAGTGGCACACGGTGACACTTGGCAGGGGCTGCGTGACCTGGTAGAGGAGAGCGACTGCTCTGACCTCCAGCCAGCCAGCTCCAATCCCGCCTGAAAGAACCTTGACATCTGGCACGGGCGGGCGGTGGCACGGTCCCGCAGCTCCCAAAAGCACTTGACAGACGCATGACCGGGACCAAGCGCAGCAGGCGCAGACCCTCGCGCAGCTCTTGGGGAGTGTAGACGGGTCCAAAGAGAGATTGTGCTCTTTAGTGTCTCAAAACCTTAAAGTAAAAACTTTCTCAAAGGTGAAAAAAGAAAGAATGGGAATGGCAATTCCACTTTTGGAAACGTTTGTATTCGATTTGCTCATTTCATGGGCTTCATTTGAATTTTAACTTTGGCTAAGGACAGGGGATGAAATGATGGCTCTAGGGGGGATGCCCAGGCAGGGTGCAGAGGGAACCCACAGCATCTCCCAGCCCCATTTTGGGACCACAGAACCCCTGCACGACAGAAAATCCTACAGCTTGTGCTTGGGAACTGATGGAAAATGGCTTCAAGGAGAAAGGATCCACCGGCTCCCCAGCCCGGCTGGCAGGCGTTGGAGGTACAACGTCAGCAGCATCTCGGCCCAATGCCGTGCTGCTGGTGCAGAGGCTGCTGCCCGCTGCCAGCCAGAGAAGACGATGCTGAGCGTGATGCACAGGTGGCAGCCAGCAGCTGAGACAGGAGAATCAAAATTAACTCTTGGTCACACAGTGGAAATGTGGTTTGGGGCTGGGGGCTTCCAGCAACTGCCTGTGGGGTGAGTCCCCCAGAGCTTCCCCCCTGGGAAAAGAGAAAACAAATCTTGCTACAGAAACTGAGAACCAGCAAAACTTAGTGACAGTGGTGTAAAGATTTATTTTTTTTTTTTTCTTTATTTCTGGGAGGACAGCGTAGGCTGAAGCTGCCCAGAAGCAGCGGAGGGGCTGGGAAAGCACCCACTGCCACACGGCGCTGGGCTCCCTGCACGGCCCCATGCAAACGGAGACCAAAGTGAGCAGGGTCATGGGGGCGTGATCCAGCAGGACAGCACATCTGGGGCTTTCTCATCACAAAACCAAAACCGAGACACACCCGTGCTGGGGCTGGGAGGGTGGCTGGGCCCTGGGGAGCCTGTGCCAGGGCAGCAGCACCTCCGCCAGATGCAAGCACAGGGAACGGGGCCGCAGGCTCGGCTGGTTCCCTTCCCCTTTTGCTGAGTACTAAAATAAACCAAATTCCCACCCGGCTCCATCCCCTCCCTGGCAGTTATTTTAAAAACAGGGGGGCGGGTGAGGGGGTGGCCGGTAGCAGGGAGTGTCACCCCTTGGGGGACCAAGGCAGGGGAATGTGGCAGGACCCAGGCAGGACCCTCCACCCAGTGTTTTGGGGTAGGACGAGCTCACATAGCAGGGGAAAGCACCGCATGCGTAAAACACACCTCACCCCGACACCGCACCGCTCTTCCCAAGCACGCGGGCTCCTGTTTGGAGGCTCTGGGTAGATGTTTGGGGGAATAGGGCAGGAAGAGCTCCTGGGGTGAGCATCTCCAGTGGCTGGTGACACTTGGGGACACGGAATCCTGAGGTGAGAGAGGTCTTGGTGTGTGGAGCCCAGAGCAGGAATCAGGAGGCTCACGTGGGGCTTTTGACCTGAGCTCCTGCCTGTCCCATCCAAGGCAGCCCCGCTGGCCACGTGGCCCCAAAAGAGAGCTCAGGGGTGACACCACGGTGCACGTCCACTCTGACCGGCGGGGATGAACGGTGACCTGGCAGGTCCCGTGGCAGGTCCCGTGGGGACTGCAGCACAGGCGGGTGAGTCACTCCCTGCAGGCAAAGTCTGGGCCACCCCAGCAGGGCTGCGCTGCCCTTTGGACCGGGGGTGGCACATTCGCGTGGTGGCCGAGCACACCTGTCCCCTCCTGTGGGGATGTGGTGGCAGGGGCTGCTTCACGCTGGGGCCCGTTGGGGTCTCCCCAAACACCAAGCAGGTGGCAGCCCCTGTGAGTCTCAATGCTGGCCAGCGCTGCCAGGGGTGCGGAGCTATGGCAGGGCACTCCCTTGTCTGGTGGCTGGGGACATCATAGGGGCTGGGGACGCCACGGGGGGCTGCAGCTGCTGCGCTGGCAGCTCCCAGAGGGGCTGTGCCTTGCCACCACCATGGCTGGCATCGCACCGTGCACCTCCAGGATGCTATGGGTGATGGAAGAACAGTGCTCTCCCACTGCTCCCTACCTGCGATGGGGACATTGGTGGCCCACAGCAGAGATTTCAAGGGACTTAAGGGGTGCACAACATCATGCCCCAGCTCAGCCCGCTGTTCCCGGTCCCCAGAGCATCCTGGTTACGGGCACTTGCAGGGAGAGCAGAGCACTGCCCTGCCCACGGTTCCCTGGCCGTGGCACATCACGGGGGAGCAAGAGGGGCACGCTGCCCTCCATGGGGCACCTGCCCGGCCTGTGTGAAGGGAAAGGTGAGGGCTTGTGGGGGGGACAACCATCAGCTCTTTCACCTGCTCCCACGGGGGCAGGACGGCCACGAACGTCCCTTCCCGAAGCACAACCATGGCAGTGTTCCGGCTGCTCTCCCCCAGGCAATGGTGTCCCTGGAGAGCGGCATTGCAGAGAATCCCAGGATGGTTTGGGTTGGAGGGGACCTTAAAGATCATCGAATTCCGACCCCCTGCCATGGGCAGGGACGTTTCTCAGCCCCTGCTCCGCTGCGGCTTCTCCCTTTCCTCCTGCTCCACTCCTAGAGGGTGTCACAGGCACGGGGCAGGATGAGCTGCAAGCGGCAGGGCTGCGGGGGAAAGGCGAGACCCTCGCTCGCAGCATCACACCCACATTCCCTGACACGAGTTCGGCCAGAGGAGCAGGCGCCTCGCTGGGTGGGACGCAGGGAGCAGGGCCTGTGACACGGGCTGGGGTCACCCACCAAGCAGCGAGGCCGGACACATGCAGGGACATCCAGGCATGGAGGGGACCACCCCAAATCCCACTGACCGGCTGTACCCCTCACTGTGGCTGCTTAGGGATGGCACATTGGGGACGGCACATGGGGGCTGCAGGAGGGTCCCCGGCACGCGTGCACGGCTGCTGCTGCTGGGACCACCGCAGGAGCATCCATCCTCCCTCCCGCGGGGTACCCCCATGGCTCCAGTTTTGGGGGGCCAGGCAGCCTGGCACGGCGCTGGGGTCCCCCCTGAGCCCCCCCCCGAGCCCCGCAAAGGTGCCTGCGGGGGGGACATCCCGGCGCGGGGTGGGGGGGGGCAACCCTGGGCAGGGCCGCTCCGCGCCCCGGCTGCTCCCCGCCGCCAGGGGCCGCCCCGCGCCCCCCTCCGCCGCCGCCGCCGGTTCCGGAGCTCCGCGCGCTCCCGCCGGCAGGTGGCGCCCGCGCGCGCCCCGGCGTCCCTTGCGGCTGCGGCGGCGGCGGCCCCCCCCCAGCGGGGCAATGGCCGCGGGCCCGGCGCGGCGGTGGCAGAAGGTGCTGTACGAGCGGCAGCCGTTCCCCGATAACTACGTGGATCAGCGGTTCCTGGAGGAGCTGCGGAAGAACGTGCGCGCCCGGCGGTACCGGTACGGCGCCGTGGTGTTCCAGTCGGGAGCGGTGGTGCAGCAGCTGTGCAGCGTCTGCGTGTTCGTGGTGACCTGGTGGTACATGGACGCGGGGCTGCTGAGCCCCCAGCGGCTCTGGGGGGCGGCCCTGGGGGCCTCGCTGCTGGGCTACGGGCTGTTCGACGCCGTGGATGGCGGCACGGGGCGGCGGGAGAGCGGGCGGACGCGCTGGGCCGACCTGAAGAGCACGCTGGTGTTCGGCGCCTTCACCTACGGCTTCTCGCCCGTGCTGAAGACATTGACCGAGTCCATCAGCACGGACACCATCTACACCATGTCGTCCCTCATGCTGCTGGGTCACCTCATCTTCTTCGACTATGGCGCCAACGCCGCCATCGTCTCCAGCACACTGTCGCTCAACATGGCCATCTTCGCCTCCGTCTGCTTGGCCTCCCGCCTGCCTCGCGCCCTCCATGCCTTCGTCATGGTCACCTTCGCCATGCAGATCTTCGCCCTCTGGCCCATGCTGCAGAAGAAGCTGAAAGCCCGTACGCCGCGGTGCTACGTGGGGGTGACGGTGCTCTTCGCACTGGCGGCACTGGCAGGGCTGGCCACCGTCTCCGGCGTGGGTGCCGTGCTCTTCGCCGCACTGCTGCTCGCCATCTCCTGCCTCTGCCCCTACTGCCTCATCCGCTTGCAGCTGCTCAAGGACAACATCCATGGGCCGTGGGACGAGGCGGAGATCAAGGAGGACCTCTCCAGGTTCCTCATGTAGGCCTGGCCCAGGGGGGCAGGGGACATTCTGCTGTGAGCCGTGCAGAGATCCCTGCTGGGGGGGAGGACATCAGACCAATAAAGTCTGTCCCACAGCAACGAGGACCACGGTTGTGTTCCCCTCAGCATCTGTTGGGTTTTAGCAAACCTGCTTGGTTTTTTAGTAGCTCCGGCCACGCAGACCCCCACCTGCGGCATCTGGGGCGGGGCACAAGGGCGTGCACGTCCCCTGCACAGAAATGCCATGCTGAAACACGTGTCTGGCTCAGATGTGCCCTGTGACACACCAAGGGAGGTCCTCAGACCCAAGGACCGCAGTATGTGTGAATGGGACTGATGGCACCTCCCTGGAGAGCTGGGAGGGAGCTGGCTGGGGGTCGCTGTGGGCAGGGTGGCAGTGCCTGGGGTGGGGGGTGCTGCTGGAGCTGCAGGACTAAGTACGAGGGGAGCTGGGATGGGCACAGTGCAGAGCCCAGCTCACTTGCATCCCGCCCATCGCTGATGCCAGAATAGCCTCATGATGCTGCTGGGCACCATAACACCCTGAATCCTTTAGAGGGGGGAGGTGAGGGGGACAAGACATATTCCTCCTCTCTCTGACCCCCTCCCAGAGGTGGGTCTGGCCTCGGCACAGGGCCAGACCCTGAGGCAGAGGGATGGAGCTCAGCACAGACCCTCTGGGTGCACCCACTGCCTGGGGAGATGCCAGGCTGCTGCCACAGGTGGGGAACACCAAGGTCCTGTCTGGCCCCGTGCTCCTTGGGCTTTCTCGGAAATGAGCAGCCCCCAGCAGAGTCCTCAACACCTCCAGAGCTTTGTTACAGCTCTTGCCAAGTGCTAAATGTTGCTGTTGTTGTCATGGTGACAACTACATCTCATTTTGGTTTTAATTAAAGAAAAACCTGCAGAGGTTTAGAGCATGTGCTCCAGTCTTGCAGGGGCCGCGGAATAGCCAGATGCTCACAGGATGACATTTTTTAGCTTGCCTGAAAGATGACTATTTCTTCCCAAGGAGGTTTCCCAGAAAGCCGCTCAGCGGCCAGGACACCCCATGTCGCGCTGGACTCATCATATACTTCTCTGGCACCCAAAACAAGCACTTCTTCTAAATGTTAAGTCCCAGACTGTATCTTTCCCCTAGGCACAGACACATTTCGAATCCCAGAGGCAGCTACTTACAGCTATTTGAGCTCAGAAGCTCCAGTGGGGTCAGCTCACGAGGAAGTCAGAGGTTTAGCTTGAAAAAAAAAAAAGTCCGAGCAGCTGTAATTTATTTGTAATTGTGCAGATTCATCATTCTAGAGACTGCTGCAATCTTCTTTGCCTTTCCGCTCAGCCAGGTGCTGCCGCTGGTGCATTAGATATGTTTCAGGAGTCTGCTGTTAAAGAAGCTGCTGTTCTTCCTGCTAACGTTAAGCCAAAGCCGTTTATACAGAGCAGTCCTGGTGGTTACTGATTTCAGAAGCAGCGGTGGAATCCCAGCAGAACGTCGCTCCCTCCACCACCCTGGAGGGTGGGAGTCTCTGTAGAACCTGCTCAGTTTTTTCCGTGGGATGCGAATGGCTCCATTTGAGGAGAAGTGGGTAGACCCTTCAACAGAAAACCAGCACACATTCGTTTTGTAGTCAGAATTTTTATTTTCTTATATCCAGGCTTATAGTTGACATCTGAAAATAAAATCTTTCATTTACAAATAGGCTAGCGCAAATTAAAGATAATTTTGGACAAAAAAAAAGAGACGGATTGCATGTAACAAAAAAGAAATGTGTCTGTTAGGATGATCTGCCTGGAACAGCTGGAGGACGTCGCCTAGGAAAAAGACAAAAAATAACCCAAAATTCATGGGGAGGGGAGAAGAGATTTAAAACGAAAGGTCAAGATACAATAAAATGACTCATATACAAAATTATCTTAATAAAATGGGTTAAGAGAAAGAGGCACAGAACATGCACATTAAGGAAAGGGCAAGAGCAAGATTAGAATCAGCTGGCTATGAGCACAGCCTTGGCTTTCATCCGCACCGCCTCCCATCTGACTTACTGGCACCAGAGAACTGGGACAATCACATCACAAGTGGGGAGGTCACTGGTCACAGGCTTTCTAATTTTCTTGCAGCAAAGATCATCCTCTGGAAGACCTTTTCCGCAGCCAACCTTACAATTTGCACCGCTCTCTGCTGCAAACACTGTCCTTGGGGTGGACCTTTTTTAAGTGAGATTCTGGTGAAACTGGGAAAGATCAAACGAGATGGCCCATGGGCTGGATGGGGGTATCTGGAGGGGACAGTGCTGGGAAAGGTTAAAAATGTGGGTGACAGCAGTGCAACGTATCTACTGCCAGCCCTAGCAGGAGAGACCCTTGGCTGCTGATGACCCAGTGCAGCGGTTGGAGAAGGACAGATGCTCCTCCTGGTACCCAGCATGGAGCACTGACCTGTCGCTGACCAACGTGCTGGGAACCCAACTCACCCAGGGGTACGTGAGGTACTCCAGCCAGAGGGGACACGTGTGACACTGCTGTTGGCCGAGTGCACAGACTGCCTCAGGCATAGCCAGTACAGGCTGTTCAAAAAAATGTATCTCCAAATGTTACAGCAAGCAAGTGAACACAGCGGGGACGTTGCTGCCTTGCTCATCCCACCTTTTGCTCCCCCCTTTCCAAAACCTAAGCACACACGTAGTGACTGTGTGCTCAGTGAGAAACATCCTCTCCCGTAGGAAGCTGTTGTGCTTCTTGTGCCGTACAGACCATCACCTCCAAGCACTGGTTCCAGTTCCTTGGCTCATACTGATCTGAAGGAGGAATTGAGTAATCACGACATCTGCACTTTTGTACACAACCACTTCAGGGGAAATCCCTTCCGGACATAACACATCCACACACACATTTTTGCTCCAGCTCCTGCTCTGGAGGACTCACTGAGACTTCTGCTCAGCTCTGAACCTTTCCAAGACATGCTTTCCTTGGCAATGCCATGAATACCAGGTACTTCTTGAAAAACCGTTCATCCATCTCTGCACCAAAACATATCTGCAGCACTCCAAGCCCCTTGCAGGGCAAAGGGCTGAATGCTCCCCAGGGGTGACATCTCCCCCATCTCCCCTTTTAACGACATCTCCAAAGATCTCAGAGCAACACGTACCTCCGAGAAATCCTCCCTGCACCTCAACAGGCGGAGCATGGCACGCTGAGATGACGGTGCGAGAGACAGAAGACCACTGGTGTGCATCCAGAAAGTAACAATAAGAGCCCATTAAGAGTTACAGTTTATTTCAGGTTCAGAAATGCAGCATAACATTTTTACAGCAGGTGTGTGTGATGCTCAGTAATGACCACAGTTTCGGGAATCGACTTGCCGTGCTCAAAGGTCAACACCAGGAACCATTTACAGATTATGAAACCAAAGGCAGATGTTTTGGCTCATATGAAGTAGGGCATTAACAAACAGTAAAATTCAGAAATAAATGAAGCATTTGCTTCTTACAAAAAGAAGTCATCGTTTACACCATCCTGGAAAAGTAAAGAGACAAGTAGTAAAGCAAACGGCCGGCAAGACGGAACAAATCATAGATCAAGCAAGAGTGGAGGACTGTCTGGACGGGAGGAGCCATCGGTATCAGCTCGCCTGCAGACAAAGCAAGAGGAAAGACAGGCAGAGTGACATTCATTTACACAGGGGAGCTGTTCTGCGAGAGCCTGGGGAGGAGGTTCAGTACTGCAGCAGAGGAACTGGGCCACACGCACACCGAGAGGTCGGATGCCTCCCTGGGGTCACAGGTGCAAAACAGGTCTGCTTTGAATTCAGGAGGTTTGGACTATTTTAAGACAGAAAGACAGAACTAGCCAGCAATCTCGATATGTCATATACATGTTGTTTAGCATAGCTGTCTGCAATAGAGAGTAGAATATTGTCTGTGTTATGCTTTAACATGAGATGCCATAACCTATAATGTAATAAATAACCTTTAATATAATAAATAATCTACTTTTACTTAGAAAGTGCAACAAGATCAGCAATAAAATAAACACACATTAACTATGTACATAAGCCTTTCCACTGAACACACAACCTTTTGAATCCTAACACAAGATCCCTTGAGGCTAAAGGCTGAGTGCTATTTACGGCTTGCACAAGCTCTCCGGCTGCTGGTCAGCTGTGACATGAGGAGGAACATGTTCTCTGGGCAGGGACCCAGGCTCAGCCTAAATGCAGTACTAGACGAGCACCCTCCTGAAACTTAGCAACGTACATCACCCAGCTAATGACGCCCCCTCCCGTACGATCAGAAATCCTGCGGTTGCTTAATGGGAGTCTCTGCTGCTCCCGGGCCATCTTCTGAGCTTTGCCAGAGGGAGTCAAAGAAAGAGAGAGCAACCTGGGCTTCTGAGCTATGGGAGCTCAGGCTTACCTCCCCCCTGTAAGGGTGTCTGCAGAGGGGACAGTGGCCAGTTGGAGGCGGCCGGTCCCTCGAGCAGGTCCATGCATTGCTCATCCTGCTGTCCTTGAGGCGTGAAGTGAGTTGCTGCCAAGGCTGCTCCTCTGAGAACAAGGGACGGGAGAGACGTGACTCACCAGCATTAGGAGCAACCATGACAAACCAACCTGTTCCAGGCACTGCACAGCAGGAGGAGCTGGGCCGAGGTTGGGAGGACAGGACTTATTGGGAAGCACTGAGCATTTTTCCTAGAAATAACAATTCTATACAGTTTATTCTGAAAAGATTCTATGCAAGAAGTTAGGGGTAAAATCATCAAACTCTGGATCAGTGCTCAAGGGCAATTATTAACCTGCACACCTAAGAGTGCTGCGTTTTGTTCACAGGGCCAGATTCAGATATGATCTGAGTGAGGATGCAGAGGAAGAGAGGGCTGTGCAGCCATGTCCCAGGACCTAAACATCAAGCGCAGAACCAGATGGTGCTGATAGTGGGGCCACAGGCACTTCTCTACCTCCTCCTCCTCTCTCTTGGGTAAACCCACCCTTTAGAGCTTCATTTACAACTCAGGATTACTATTGAGAAATACAGTTTGTTGAGGGGCAGGGTTAAGGACAGTGCCGGTTTGGGCTTCCTACTTCCTTATGCTCGACAGAAACAGTCATTAATAAATTAAGGAGTCTTGAGTACAGAGGATTTAAAAACATGTTACATTATCTAACTGCAGCTCCTAACTCACCAGCGTTACTACTGCCCTCATGTCCACGCAGCCACACCGCTCTGAGTCACCTTCTGGAGGTGCTGCCTCTCTCCGCTGAACAGAGGGGACCTGGGACACCCGAGTCGAGTGATTGGGGCACAGTGGGATAAACCCAGACCATGGCCTTGCAATATCACTGAACGAATTGCAAAATTGGGTCTTAAATCAACTTTCTGGGGCTGAAGTGGAAGAGGCACAGAGCCTGGCTCTCTGTCAGTGGCAGCTGCCGGTCAGTAACAGAGTTCTGATAAACTATCTACAAGTCTGCTGGCTAGGCAGCAGTGGGGACTACTATAAATACTTATAAAAATACATCTAAAAGATGGATTGAGTGTTACAGCAGAGAGTCCTACACAGTGGAGAACTGTGCAGAACACAAGAAAAATCATCACAATATATGTTTTTGGTTTGTTTTTTGTTTTGTTTTGGGGTTTTTTTGGTAGCAAAAATTACTATGCCTGTAATTGGGTTTGCAACTTTTTTCCCTTGAAAGCTGATTCCGTGCACTTGGTGTTGGAGAGCCAGGCTGTTCTCCAAACAAACACTGGCCACCTAATCAGCCTGCTGAGATCACCACGATGGCGGTGTTCTGACAAACTCCATCTTCACTGGGCTTTAGATGCTGACCTCTAGGCTCCCCAGGTGTGTGTCACAAGTATGAGGTTGACAGGAAATGAAAGTTAGGCTAACATACAAACCACAATGCTTTCCCAAGCTCGCTTCTCTTACGCAAGCTGAAACACGGTTTGGTTCAGTGGTGAGCACAACCCTTAGTTAATCAGCAGTCTGGAATCCTTCATAGGCAAAATCCCCATTGGTTCTGGCTCTTTGATTGGATTCTTCCTAACCACGGGGCTACAGCATACTGGACCCTACATGCAGTCTCAATAAATACATTTATTGAAATATTTGAAACCACCAATTGCTTTGCCTAGGGATCTGTAACCATAATTGTAATAACAGCAATTAATATTTTCTGAAGAAACAAGGCTAAATTCATGGCTGGTTGAATTCTGTTAACTGAGTTCTGAGCTATAAGGGTGACACCAACCCTAAGCGTTTAAAGTGAAGTAATGCAGTTAAGACAAGAGGTTTTTGTAACGCATTCATAGATAATGTGCAAAACAAGAGGCAGAGAGGACCTCTGCAAGGGAACATCTGCTAAAACCATCCATTGCCAGGATGCACAGCCCAGCACTTCTCAGTACCTAGCTGGAAAGCAACTTGAATCCAGAGATGCAAAGAGAAAAATTTTTATAGGCATAGTGGAACTTTATTGACTGGCGTGAACAAATAAATCCAAACTAGACCCTTGGAGAGTTCAGGTGCCAGTCTGGGCCTCAGCTCTGTGAGCCGGCTCACGCAGTGGGCAGAGTGGTAGCCCATCTACAGCCGTGCATCTATCAATATCTGCATGTATATCTCCTGTTCCACAAAATGACCAAAAGCAATGCTCAGCTCTCTGGATCCTGCAATGCAGTTGTCCCGTACATGTCCTTCTAGTTTAACAACATTCCTTAAAAACTAGACTTTGGATAAGGAGAAATTCTAGGAGAAGCAGCCATCCAGCAAGCTTCTTGCAAGAGAGACATGGGGCCTTCAGAAGAGCTCAGTAAGAAACCACATTGTTTTTCTCTGCCCAGTTTAGCAGTTCAAAAAGAAAATGGGCACAACTATGTAATTCCAAATGACAGAAAACCTGAAAGGTACAAATAAAAGCAAGATTCCTTTTAGACACAAGGAAGGAAAGAAACGGGTCAAATCAAGACATACACAAACACGCAGAGGCAAGCCCTCCTTTGACAGGACAGGACTGGAGCACAGTTGCCTGGGTACACGTGTGTGTCAGTAAGTTAGCCAACACAAGCTATTGCAAAAGGAAAAGTCAAGGCAGCACAGACCTTCCCAAAACATTTAAGACCTCATAAACAATGCAGAATGGACAGAGAGTATATCAGTAAAATTGGTTACTTGCCTATAGATGTCCATACATGCGACTATACATTGGTTATTGCAACAGTTACTGAGCAGTTTGCTTCCACAAATTTGGTTAAGAATGAACGACATGCCAGAAACTTCTTTTAGTCTAACAGGGATGAGTCTAACGGACGAATAACAGTGGGCCGAGTAGGTGAAGGGGGTGGTCTTCGACTGGAGAGAGAGAGAGAGAAGAAACAATAAGCACAAACACTGAGAACAAACCCGGCACCTCTTGCTGTCACTACACAAACATGCACATGCACCCGGACACAACAGCGTTATTTCCCTGGACCGCAGGGCATGGCAGCCGTGAGCATCCATGGTAAGGAAGGAAGCGATGGGTTTGCCACGCACACACCGTGCCTTAGCCCTCTCACGCATCAGACAGCTCTTCGCCCTGGTCCACAGCCGGGGTGTTCTCCCAACACAGTTACCTTCTTGTGCCACGGAAACCATCGGGGCAGGATCATCATTCGTGTCTTCCCACGGGTCGGTCCCAGCCGAGACAGCCACAGAGCAGACTTACAGGCACATCTCAGAGCAGCCAGCTGGATTTGGGAGGACAGCCTCCAGCGCCTTCAGCTGCTGTTTGCAGAAGCAGGAAAACCTGCAGCTTCTTGCACCATTGGGCCAACTGAAGCCACACCGATGTGCTTCAATTTGAGGCACAAATGCCAAGCTGTACATCAGTGGCCAGTTCCAAAAATCCTAGCCATGGCTATGGCTTATGGATTCATTAATTCACCACTAATGTGTTCCTCGATCAACTACGGGAGTCCCAGATTTCCTGGGAGTGCTGAAGGGTCTTTATTCCCCTATTTTAATGGCTGGATCAGCACAGGCTCCAGTGTACTGCACAGCCCTGTATCACCATCAGATAAGACAGCACAACACAAGAGTTTGACAGCAGGGGTGCCATCCCTGAGCATGTTCCACCTGCGGTGTATGGTTCATATCAGCGCTGTGTGGAGATAACTCCATCAGCTTAGTTACAAAGAGTTTTTCATTAATACTCCATCCCACCTGGGCTAAAACACTGCACTGCTGAGCAAATCCTGTGTGAAATCTGAGCTGAAAATACCTCCAGCACCTGCACTGCTCAGACAGTTCTGCCCAGCACTGCCACGTGCTGTAGAAATATACGCAAGAGACTGTTGCTCGCAGACAGCCTGCTCCCTTAGCTGGCTATTCAGCCCCCTCCAGCAGGGCTTTGTTGCTGCAGTTATTCCATCTCTTACACAAGGTTTATGCTCCCCATTTTCTCTAATGGGAATTACCAGTGATCTCTGTATTCCTTAACCCAGCCCAAGAGCGTGCCGCTGCTCTAAGAGAGGCTTGAACCCAGGCTCTGAACAAGGTGGGATGCTGAGGGCTCTTCAGTTCCCATCCAGCTTCAGACAACTTCGTTAACAGCCAAGACAAACCGTACAGCCCTCCCTGACGCTGTCCTCCACGTGGGAAAGCAGGAACAGTTCCTGCCTCCGGATTACAAAGGAAACGTGTCTCATTCAGTTAAAGCTAAATAGAAGATGAAAAGAATGTAACGATGTGTTAATCATCTTTGAACTGGAACATAATACGAGAGACAAATTTACACTTGACAAAAAAAGTCTTGCTTGGCTCAAAGTGCATCTTGTACCACAATATTCTGTTTTGGTGAAGAAATGAGAATTTTAATCCCTAACATGCAACGAATACAAAATATGCCAAATGAAGCATTCAAGTAAATCAACAAGCTGAAAAAATAGGCAAAATATAATTTCTTCGTGGTGTATTTTTCTTACAGAAAAAATGCTACTTTGTTAACTATTGTTTCTTGTATTGCTCCAGTGTAGGTCTTCTGGACCCATTTCCAAAATTTGTAGTTTCATAAAGAACCACTTCTAAGGCTCTGCATTTCTGCTGGGTTGCATTAAATTATTCCTTTGTTGAAATGCCTCACATTGCATTGTTTAGCGCTTACTGAAAACATCGTATCATGTGTATACAATTTACAAACAAGGGAAAATGCATACAGCTGTCTTCATATCAAATTTAAAAGATATAAGCCCAAGCATGCATTTTAATACCAGGTTGAATGCAGCACACTGGATTCAAATAATGTAATTTAGTCAAATTGCTATTTAGCCCAGCAGGATGAGAAACTGGAGAGCACAGCGGGAGGATTTCCAGGGCACAGGAAATCAGTCAAACCAAACCTGAACTAAAATCAGGCCTGAGCCCCATTTCCTCCTTGAATCAGAGCTGTTATTGCACTCTAACCATTATTTTGAATTTTCATTCAAGCTCAATCCAGACGTGAACAGAAGAATCCCCCAGCAGGCTCCTCTTTCCACTTCAGAGCATCACTTCAAGAAGCGGATACCCCCAAGGGGAGCTTCTCCGGCGAGGAGCCGAGGCTGCTGCCAGGGCCTGGGGCGCAGTGCCACACTGCAAGCCTGTCCCCTCGCCCCACATGCCATCCTCCTCCCTGCGGTACTGCCCCACAGGCAGGTCTGCTCAGCGAGGGGACCCCTGTGCCCAAGCTCTCCCCCAGCAGTTTCCACTATGAATCATAGAAGCATGAAGGTTGGAAAAGACCTCAAGGATCACCAAGTCCAACCGCCAACCCAACACCATCCAACCCACTAAACCATGTCCTGAAGCACCACACCTACACGTTTCTTGAACACATCCAGGGACAGTGACTCCACCCCAGGGGAGATGCACACCCTGATCTGGGATGCTCTGCATACGTATGTTTGTGTGCGTCTTCCCAACGGGTACAGCAGGGATGTGTGTGAGGAACAGGAAGATCTCTCCGTAGCTCCAGCACCTCCTCTGCCCCCATGCCGGTGCTGCCTAGCCCCCGTGCA
This sequence comes from Pterocles orientalis, assembly GCA_011057875.1. Classification (NCBI taxonomy): domain Eukaryota; kingdom Metazoa; phylum Chordata; class Aves; order Pterocliformes; family Pteroclidae; genus Pterocles; species Pterocles orientalis. Next base: position 26,004 of record WKFP01011792.1, read on the forward strand.
GGTGCCCAGGGCTTCCTTCTGGTCCTTAACCCCATGCACCACGACTAGGGGAGCGGGAGCTGCACCCTGGGAATCAGAGGTGCCTTCCAGAGGAGTGGAAGATGTTTGGGAAAAGGCAGCACTTGGGAAAAGACCTGCAAAAGCACCAGTCACCTCCAGTCCTGCTGCTGACAGTCTCCTGGGCAGTTTCTGGCTCCCCAAGCCAGTACGGCAGCAAGAGCGGCCATGTTCCCGCGTCCCTGGGTAGAGCAAGGCCCAGGGGGTCAGCTCAGGGAAGAGACCTCACCTTCGTTAGCCACCAGCACACAGCATCAACTGGCACGAGCCGAAGCTCAAGGGAAGGGAAGGACAAGCCCAGAAGTTGCCTGTCACTAGATTTCCCTGTCAAGGTGACAAGTCATGATGTGACCATTTTTACACCTGGAGTAGGATTCAGACCCTTCCCCCCAAACAGGAATCTCAACCCCAAAGACAGGAGGAGAGGCCGACCCGCACATCTCTTGCCTCTCCCGATCCTTCATGCCCAGAATGGTGGCTGGGAGCACGGGTGCTCCCCGAGATGCAGGAGCCTGGGCGCCCAAACCACCACCATGAGATACCAGATCTGGCAACCAGCAGCTGCAACCAGTCCTTGCAAATGCCATCCCACCTTCTTCCCTGTTCTGGGCGCCTCCAACAAACGCAGGTCTGAGGGATTTTAGTGTGATTTTGGCACCATCACTTTCTGAGCAAAGGTTACATAAACAATGGCAGACCCTCCGAACACGGAGTAACGCAGAGCAAAGGGGCGGAAAGCGGGAGCGGAGAGCGGTAGGGGGAGCTCCAGCCTGCCTGTGGACAGAAGCAGGGGAAAACCAGAGAAAAACAACCTCCCCCAGAGCCCTGCTCCGCACTAGCTGCCATGGCAGTAAGTAAATATGTGACTAAGCCCAATTAGATGTTTAGTCTGAGGGCAGAAGATGATAGCAGTAGAGACAGCGTGGACCGCATCTTCTCTGCGTTATCGGACCAACTCCGACAGCCCGGGGGTGCGTTTGTGGTGCTGAGCTGTTCGCAGGCCCGAAAGGCGGCTCCTGATTCATAGAAAGCTCATTCTTATAAAAATGTCACTGCTGCGGTCATTCCAATTTGGTTATTGTCTCCAACATTTCAGCTGGGTTTTGGAGTTTTGGGGCCAAGTCCCTCTGCCTGGCCCCTTTAACGGGCTGCTCAGTCTGTTGTGTTTTTTGGGGTTTTTTTAAGGAAAAAAAAAAAAAAGGAAACAGTGTTTGTAAAACTTAGTGCTAAAGGGGCAGGGGATCATAGGTCCCCAGGGCTGAGTAAACGAGTCTGCAGAAAGAATCAGTTCTTCTAACTAGCACACATTAAGCAGACATAAAGAATTTACCAATGAAAATTGTGCACTAAGTATGTATTTAATAACTCCCTGATGTTGCTGCAGAGACTCCTCCTTTGAAGAGCTCAGTGGGGTTTTGAACAGAGGATAACTCTTACCCCCATGCAAAAAACTTTTTAAAAAAGGAAAAGTTTTACATTTATTTTTAACCTAAGCAGCACACCCCATTTTTCCAGTTTTAAAAGAACTCCTAAAAACTTTAGCTAGGCAAATGCAGAGCAAAAGAAACTAAATAAAGCAAGTCTAGACTTAAAATTCGATCAGAAACATATGGGAGCTCTTCAAGCATTTGCCTTTTGAGAAGTGCTATCGCTCCCCACACAGAGTCCACAAAATATGCTTTCAGTAAAGCACGGCCGTAATTACCATGTGAGGCCCTGCGCAAGGAAGATGGCTTCTCTTCTTGGAGCGCAGCTAACATACTTCTAAATAAAAGGCTTTCCTTTCCACTTACATTTTACATTCTTGTTTGCTTGTGACCACCAGAGAACACTTGGGGAAGGCATGCACATAACTATATTTTATGATACATCCTATACATCTGAAATGGTAAACAAAAGCCCACTGTTCTCTCCCTTTTCCATGATCTTGGTTTCCCTACAATGCAGCTTTCACGGAGTATCCTGATACGCGACATCGTCTTTGCAGAATTTAAGGAGAAAATATTTAAACAAAACCTCTAAGTGGCTTTAAATCTGACTGAAGGCAGATTTTATTTTAGGTGACAATACAAATCTGGATGGGAGGCATAAAATAAAAGGACAAAAGAGTGACTCACTTCAGGTGAGGAATAAATATAGTTTCTCGTTTGTGTGATTATTTAGAGAGACTAAGTACCTTGTTCTTGGGATAGTTACAATGCCTTGACTGAGGTTATTTTTGTATGTTTTTCTCTGTTTCAGTAAGATCCTGAAAGACTCATGCAGCTTAGCCTCTACTTCTCTGAGTTCTTATATCAACCTAACTTTTATACGGTACCTCTCAGCCTCCATTAGCCTCTGGATTTGGAGGAAGATCCAAACCAGAAATGAAATTCCTGTAGCCATCATGGTTGAAGAACAGAGGCAAGACATGGTTTGTAGACCTGATTAGTTTGTCTGCAGTCTATGCATACTTAAAACTCTTTCTGGCCTACCAAAGAGGCAGCGTGGCTACTGCGGAGTTTCTTCAACATCAACTCAGGAAAAAGGATCTTGCATGGAAGTGGGACAACCAGGAGGAGGAAAGGCACTTGATACTAGTGACACAGGTCATAAGAAGGTAGGAAAAGCAGAAAAAGGATGATACTAAGAGGAGTGAAGCAGGAATCACGGACAAGGATCAAGAGGAGATGATGATTATGGGAGAAATAAGAAACAGCACTCAGTGGTGATGTAAGGAAAAAACAGTTGGGGAATATCTGAGATGGTCTCGTACCCCTGCGTAATGGTCCAAGACAGTGAAAATTTCTCAATTTGTTTCTGTACTGAAAAACGTCATTTTGTCAAACATAAAATGTCCCTAGTAAGCACACAGACAGGATTACTATCGGCAGGCAAGTCCGGAACGGAAGCAGTGAGGCGCTCAGCACAGCATTTGAGGATGGATGCCAGCTCTGAAGCAGCTCTCCAGCTGAACACATATGTATCAGGCTACACAAATGCACAGAGGGCGTGCTGCAACTGTACTGCCAGACACTTGCACAGCTATACATCCAGCTGAACCTCACTATTTCAAATGACCCAGCTGCACAGTAATCTGTCAGAGGAAGAATTTTTGTGTTAAGTGCAAGCAAGTTAAAGACATTAGATTATGCTGGTTTATCTGATAGCTACTTCTTTTAAGTGAATAAAACAAAAAAAGTAAGAATGAATGGGAAGAATGTGTCCTTCCACTAGCCACCACTATGCTGGCAGAAATATAAATCTCCATTAATTCAAATGCTCCTACTGTTCCAAAGCATTAGGATTACTGAGGTTCCACTGTGTGTGATTTAACGTAATACTCCTCTCAAAGAAAGATACTCCTCTCAGAGGCAAAGAGGTCCAAAATATGACGCTCCACTACATTAATTTATTATTTGGAACTCAAGCTATGTTTTTCTATATGACCATCATAAATTAACATCTTTCACACACACATACATTTATGCTCGTATGTTTATGTGGGTGTTGCATTTTTAAATTAGTCATTTCAGGGAATTAACGTGTCATACGAAAAACTCAGCTTGAATAAACAAAAAAATTAATTCAATGGAGCAACCAAGAAAGATTATTACTCTTAACAAACTGCGTGTTCTTGTTTGCCCTTCAGCAGGGAACACATCAAGTAAGCAAGGGTGCAACCCATTAGTGGTGGACTGCCCCAGCCTTTCAGAAAGCCTCGGTCAAGAGGATCAAAAACTGCCCGTGGAAGAAAAGAGAGTTAGGAGTGCCAAGTGATGCATTCAGAATGCTGCTCCACCTTCCTCTGTCCACAGAAGATGACAACAGAAGGGCCACAAGATCAGCAGGAGGAACATCTAATCTTTGCCTAGTAGCCCAAGTCTCGTGCACTGGTCTGTGTTCAGCTGTACGGTTCAGCGTCAATGCAAAGCACGTACCCTGGCTTTGAGCACCACATCTCCTTCTGTCCACTCTGCTCTTCCTTCCTACTTACCTTTGACCTTCCTCTGCCTTTTTGTCTCTCTTCTCTTTACTTGGTGCAAGAAAGGGAGCAAACATCCTGGTTGTCATCTCCAGCTGGAGTTGCATCTCTTCTTGTCCATGATGACACCCAACAGGATTATCAGTGTCACCGTTGTTAATGATGCTGTTGAGTGTCCTCGTTCACTAATGATCCAACAGAGCTTGCAGGGGACAGGAGGGTTTCAAGGAGAGCCTTTCAGGATGCCTGCAGATTCGTGAAGTTCAAATCATCGCTGCTTTCTCTCTATTTACTGCCATATGTTTTGTCTTCTAGCACAAGGAAGGTTAGAAGTGCACTGCTATTCTGTCCCCTCTTTCAGACAAGGCAAGAAGTTCCCTGCTAAGCACCTGTGCTCTAATCCTGCACAGCTTTCGTGGCAACTGTTACTGAACTACTTGGTTATGAGATTAAATAATTACTGGGGACAAAACACATCTTTAGGTTCCTGTATTTCTGGCAAACAACATTTGCTGTTGTTTGAGTCTACTTTCCTGTCTCAAGTTGAGAGACACTAAAAATAAAACCCACTTCCTTCTACTAACAGTATCATGAGAGAGAAAAGGCTAAGGAAGCAAAAAAAAAAAACAACAACAACAAAAAAACCTCACTTTTGCTGAAAATACCTAACAGAATAAATTACTTATTCATTCAGTGCTCCAGCTGACACTCCCAAAGCAGGCTTCCACTGTGTTTGAGGACTGCACTCACAACATCATCTTTATCCCAGAATCACTTCTTTCAACACTTTCCAGGTTCCTTCTTCTTCTGTCTTCCTCTCTCTTGCATAATTTTTTCTTGCCCTTTCCTGTCACATGGGACTGGTCTACACTAAGAGTAACAAAGAGCCATTTCCCAGCCTAAACTTTGAGAGAAACTTGCAACAGTCCCAACCAAATGGATCTCTTATAGATCAACTTGATTTAAAAACAATTTCTTGTTGAATAAGGCAGGAACAAGGAGTTGAGGAACAATACTAAAGACAATCAAAAATAAGATCAAACCTAAACTCCTCATAGAACAAGTGACTCTTCAGATACATTTGTTCAGCTGTAACAGTGTACTGCCCATCAGAAAATCCCTAGACCGCTGAAGATGTGAAGTGGAAACCCTACCTCTGGCTGATGAAGGGAGATGCTAGTGGGCGTTAGAGTCAGTGGCAGCAGATGCAGTAGCTAAGCTGCAGTGTCTGACATCCCATGGACTTTGTTTTACTTGATCTTCAGGACAGTCACCTGGAGCAGAGGCATATGAAGGAAGGTGGTGAACAAAATCCTATTGCTAGTCTAGAAGCAAGCCATCCATCCTTTTGGGGGCAGCAATCAGGGAAAGTCCTGGAGCAGAAGCGGAGACCCTCCTGTATCTCTTACAGCATTACACTTCAGGCAGCTGAAGAATCAGTTCTGTGCAAACGCCATTCCAAATTTCTTACTAAGATTGGTATTGCAGAATTACAATGAAACCACAAGAGTTGTTGTATTGTGATATTTTCCATGTTTTTAAAACCTACTGTGACCTGCTTTCTGGCCCATCCCTCCAGTATTTATCCTCATTCAGAATGCTACTTCTTCCATGGCTTCTGTTAGGACTGAAGCTACGAGATGACCCCAGGTGAGATGACCAGTATTCCTCAGCTGGTTTTGCACAGGGCAGAATGACTCCCCTAAGTGTTGTAGTTGGTGTTTCTAACGGTTGTCACAGCCACTGACAGCAGGCTGCTGTTAAGAAAGATTGCCAAATATTGCATTTTACAGCTTGAAAACTGTCTGAAAAACTTTAAAAGAAGACAGAAACTCAAGGAGCAGGAGACAGATTTCCAAAGGTGCCAGGGAAGGGATAAGTTGGAAAGAAATCAAGACAAGACAGTGAAAAGGAAAGGAGGGAATATGTGGGGAATGGAGACAAATGTACCAGGCAGGAAACCAAGTGAAGGGACAAGGTGAAGGAGGAAGGAAACAGGATGGTTTAAAAATGGGACAGTGAGGGAAGAGCAGAAAAAAGGGAAAACAAAATAGTGATAAAGGAGCCAGTGGAGGAGGGGGAAAAGCAAAGCTCCGTTCTGAGAGATAAGGGAAAATAAATGAAGCAGCCAGCAGTAGAAGGAACATATTACTCTGGGTGTGCATTTCAACAATAAATATAAATTAGACTGGTAACAAATTACACAGGGGTGTCTTTGCCCAGACCAAAAATCACAGAAAGAATAACTGATATTCTCATCAGTCTTGCCATTTTGGGGTCCTTGGACAGGCAGAGATGGAAACATACCGACTACGGAAGAGCAGTATCTGTTCCTGTGACGGGCTCTAGCCTCACATCTCCTGTGTAGCTGTTTATTCTTTTGATCACAGACATGAAATGCAGAATTAAATTAGTTATTATTTGGCTTTCTTTCCCCCCTTAAATTCAGCAGGATTTTGAAATCCCTCTAGGTAACACTTTTGTCTGCTTGTATGAAACACCCCTAATTGCTGATTATACTTTTTGAATATAACCTTCACTGAAGATCCATTCAAAGAGGACAAAAGGATGCTACTTCTGGACAGAGCTGCTCTCTTCTGCTTCTCAGATTGAGATTATCCAATTCAGCGTGCAAATGCTTTAGGTGGGCACTTATTCATCCTGCCAGAAGAGTTTGATGCAATGGCTGTTTGAGTATTATTTATATTGCATTAAAAATATAGCAGTAAGCTTTAAAGGCTGCAAGATCAAACCTTCAGAAGAGATGAGATTCCCAGGCTAAGGCAGGATAACCTTCCTCATATGCCTATGCACTACGACAGATTTTAATCAGAGGATGACAAGCAATCTTTTGCAAGGGATCCCCTTATCATTCAATGCAGGGTTAGACATGAAATTATATCTTTCCAAAGAACTCTAATCCATAAAAATCCATCACAGGAAACTTAGGTAACGGTTGATATTTGGCAATCAAAGAGCTGCGTACAGAGCCTGTGGACCAGGAAACATCAGGCAGTGATGCTTTCTGCAGTGCTTGAGACTTTGGCTGGAAAATTCTAAATGTAATTACTGTCAAGTATAAGTACTATTTTGTGCCAGGTTGGTGGAAATACGTAACGATGGCTTACAATGTTGATTAGTTACAAACACAACAGGTCATGTAATTAGCCTTGGTGGCATAATAAAACATAGCTGCATAGCAGCCATCACCCCTTCCAGGCTACCTGGCTGTGGGTTGGAGGAAATTGTAGGGAGAGTATGGGACTGGTCACGAGCAGAATGACATGAATTCTCTTCCCGCTGCTTTCCTCGCATGGAAAGACCACCCTCAGCCCCCAGGGACCAAGCAACCAGCACACCTGAGGGTGAGATACACGTGCTTGAGTGGATGGTCCAGCCCTTCCAGCCAGGTCCCAGGGTTTCACATCAAGTGGGGTCACGTATGGTTTCATGGCAAAGTGAGTAACAATCTCCAGTGCTTTGCTAGGAAAGCCTTCATGAATCCATGTTAGCATCACAGCGCAGGACATGGAGAGAAAAGGGGAGCACCCTCCCACCCCCACTAACACCATGGGCTCTGATGCCAAGAGAAAAACATTTCCAATTCAATTTTTTTTCCTTGTGGCAAAGCTGAGATTCCCATTCAGAACATTTTAAAAGCCATAAATCCAAGCATCCACAGTAGAACTAAAATTGGTCGAGATCAGGCAGGCAAACACCCATCACGGTGAGCTGCCTGCTTAAAGCCATCTTACCAAAGCCAGCGCACAGCTGCATTTTCTTTCAAAATACTACTGCAGCCTTTTAAGAGAGAGGGGGAATAATCTAAATTCTGGCAGTGGGGAATATTTCACAAATCATATATGCTTTGGCATCGAGCCCTTAAAGCCAGGGGCCTTTACTCACAGGCTTTGCTGGGAGAGATCCACCCACCTCAAGTGGGATTAATTAAAAGAGGCATGTATCATGCAAATAGTTTCTGTTTCCTTACAGAAATATTCAGAGCACATAACCCAAACCAGCTTTAGAATCAGAGCGAAGCAAGGAAGAAAATTATTTCCTGCTCCCCTAACCTTTTTCCTTTCCCTGTACACTAAGCAAGGAACACAGAAAATGCCAAGAACTCGCTATTTCTGTACAATTCCTTCGAGTAAGAGCTAATAAAGTTGAGGGGGAAAAAAAAGGATTTTTTTAGAGACAGGGGCTGTATCTCACTATAAGTGCCCGATTCTTCAAACTAAACATGTGCTCAGCCACTTGCTGGGAAAGGACGGTCCACGTCTTACCCCTGAAAATGATCTTTTTATTTTGAGGCAGAACAGGAGACAATAGAAAACTTTTATTTCTTCAGCACGTCACGATTTTCAGCTCCACATGACAGAGGCTACAACAAAAAGCTCCTTTGGAAAGCTAGCTGAACTTTAAAAATATAACTTTCTTGTCTGGAAGCTAAACTATTTCCCGAGATATGAGAGATTCTGACGCTTCAAGGAATCGTTGCAGAAAATGGTTGAGCGCTCAGAGCCCAGGGCCCCAGTTCAAAAGTAAGTCACAGAGAAAGCTCAAGTTTCCACAAGAACTCTTCCTCAAAACTATTTTTTTTTCCCTTTTAATATCTCAGACCCATTTTCTAAGTCAATTTCCTATGATCCTGCAAAGGCTGTTATTAAAACCAGACCAAGCACAGCAGAAATTCCAGGGCTCAAAAGAAATGTTGCATAGGTGCAGGGGCTGGCTGCACCGTCCCCCTCCGGAGATTTCTCCTGCAGCCCCTTCCCTGGGATTTTCTCTCTCCAAGTTTAGTCAGCAGGAGAAACCTGAAGTTTCAGCAAAACAGCAAACCCTTCCTTCATGCTTAAGCAGCTGAGATTTTTTTTATGTCTGAGGCTTTCATAGCTCTAAAAAAGACATCTAGGATCCAGTCCAGAAGATGTGTATTGTAGATATTTTTTCCACAAAAATGTCAGGCAGTCATACATTCAATTATATATCCGGCTACAGCATTTTCAAAACACTGCCCTCCTTTATCAGCCACTTGCTCCGCATGCCACCAGTGGCCATCATGAACCGAGTTGTTCGCAGGCTGCTTACCAAAGTGTCTTTTGTGTGCTAGAAAATTTCTTCCCGCTCTTAATCCCACCTCTCACTTTAGCATCTAAAAGATCATCATCAGTCATGCTCTTGGCAAAGCCACCTCAGGTAAGCGGTGTCCATGCAAAATGACAGCCAGGCAGGATGAAGGAGACATGCTCGTGTGCAAGGCAAGGGGAGAGACGCCAGGAGCTATGGTTCTCTCCAGCAGTACAACTGACAAAACCCTGGACCTCATCTCTGTATCTAGGATGTGATTTCTCCTCTGATGGCACAGGGGAAATGCTGGGGCCAGTGCCCTTCAGCTCTGTCCCAGGCTCTCCCAGCAAGGGGATGCTGCCTGGACTTCTTCCCTTTCAGTGTGAAGTTTTGTTCCTAGAAAGGCAATTCCAGATCTCTCCCCAGCGGTCCTATGGCAAGCTATGGGATGGCCACTGAGATGAAAGGCTACGTTTCATGGTTGGGCACTGATGTAACAGCACCCTTTTCATAACAAACATATAAAAAATACCTCACTCCTTTGATACACCTCATTTATTTATTTTTCATATTATTAAGGGCAATTACGTTAGAAACATTGAGCCTCAAATTTAAGTTACTGACAACTACAACAGATCTCACCTATTTAGAAGAAAGTTTTTCTCCAAAGGTTCTCTTCTCAATTACCATTTCTAAAATTGAAAATGTGCACATTTTCTTTTTGTTTGTGTTTAACTGGCATTTTTTTGCAACCTGTGACTAACTTTAATGCAACAGTTAATTTATTAAAAATGGAGAAACCCCTTTGTTCCAACATTGCCTAATCTGCCCATGTCTCTCGTAATTTAGGAAGTTACTGAAGCCCTTGGAATCAGAGGCTTTCAGATATTTATATATATGAGTGATTACATGTATTATGTCATTATGAAAATAAATATTAAAGACGTTTTATTCATATAACTGACACAAAAAAGCAGTTAATGCCACGCAAAATTATAAAATATGCAAAGCTACTTTAAAAAATGCTGATAAACACAAAGCCCTGGGAAGGAAAAGAAATGATGTAGTCATGAAAATGCCGTTCCTTAACAAATGGCTTTGTACTGTATGACCTCCACTGTTAGACAACTATGGACTGTTTTCAACTGGCTGTAAATTACTTGCCTTGTAGAATAAAAATCAGACTCCTATCAGTTTGTTCCACTGGTTCTATGAAGATGGTTCTTGTTCTCTCCCAGAAGAGCCATTACTTCCCCTGGTGAGGACTCAGAACGGCAGAAGCAAGGAGCTGTACCCCTGCACCTCTTCTGGTGGAGGGGTAATGACTTCTCTCTCTGGGAACCCCTACGTGGGTATAACACAACCAAAACAGGGGCTCTTAATGTAAAATAATCTAGTGTCTTCAAATTGACTGATAGGATTTTTTTTCCCCAAGAAAAAACTTTCTCTCTTTTCAAAAAGTCGTATTTGTGCTAAAAATTGTTTCCTCAAAACGCCTTTGACTTTCTGCAGAGAATGCCCTATTTTTGCTTTGTTACAGGACTTATTTAACAACGGTGCTCGACTTTCCAATACAGTGCAGAATCTGTCTGTTATGCTAGAGGGAGAGAACCATGCCCACCACCAGGAACATTAGACATCTTACCTTGGGACGCTGGGAGGAGCCCGGGTCGGCCGAGAGGGAACCTGGGGAGGTCCTCCAAGGGCTTCACCACTGCTTGGAAATGGAGGTAGCGGTCCTGGGCGGAACGGGACTGGCGGAGCCCCCGACTGAGGACCTGGAGATGGGATTGCAGGAGCAGGTCCTCGGCCAGATAAAGGTCTGGTTGGGGGATTGTTTAATGTAGGCCTCCTCTGAGTTGAGGGACTTGAAGGAGGTGATCTAGTGAAATATCAAGAGATTTAAGAAGCTCAGTAAGGTGGGGTTTGGGGTTTTTTTTTTTGTGGCGGTTTTTTGTTGCTGTTATTTTTGTTTTATTATTTTTTACTTTCTAATTAAACTCTTTTTTTATGCCTATGACAGTTGTTTTTTTCTTGATATTTTCCTTTGCTCTCAGTGTCAGAGCATCACATATATTGCAGTCTCACACCTGCCTTTCCCACAGACAGCATGCCTTACGAGAGTCAAAAATAAACATATGAGCCAAGAAGTAAATGTAATGAACTTTAATATTAGAGCTTTAACAATGTTCTGTTAAGTGGATTTTCTAGGACATGAAGCCTGAAATGCTGAAATATTGTAACAGCTTACAAGAAGAGGACATGGGATATACAAGAGGGGTGACAGTAGTAGCTGCTATATGAAGCATCAGACAAGCTATAAATCCCCTACATGGTCTTCTACAAGGCAAATATCCTGTCTGGTGTTCACATATGTACCAATAGAATATCTAAATGTGGTAAAACGTTCTGATTTCCCTCACAAATGTCAGGAAAGACCTGGAAGAGTATCTGCCCAAAGAGTCAGGCAGGGAGGCAGCTGCTGACGCTGACAATGTCTGCCTGTCCCAAATTTCATTGCAAAACAGATATGGGGATCCTCACCTGCGAGCCTGCTGAAGCCAAGAGTCATCTACAGGAGGGGGTGCAGGAGTTGAGACCGTGCTGGTGCTAATATCTCCGATGATTGCTAGGGCTTCCTTTAGTGCTTGGTACATGCGAAGCATCTCATCTCGCCGCTGTGCCTGTTCAGCTGACTCCTCCATTAGAGTGTTTTGGTCCTCAGAAGAATACAAGTGAGCCAGGAGCTCTGCGTTGATAAATTCTTTTACCTATTTCATCAGACAAAAAACAAAAAACAAACAAACAAAAAAAAACAACAAAAAAACAACCCCCCAAAAAACCTCACCAAACAAATAAACAAAAAATAAAACCTAATGAAAATACAATACTGAACAAAGACACTGTGAGATCCATGGAACCAGGAGACAAACATATGTCAATTTAATCTCCTTCTCCTACTACCGTACATCAAATCTACTGGTCAGATCAGGGAACTGGGATCAAGCTAATGGTGCAGGAGTCTGAGGTCTAGTGGTAGCCCACAGAGCAGCTGGAAGAGGATGGATTGGACATTTCAGCAGCTGCCTGCACGCCAATGGACTGAATGCAATGATGAAGCCATGTTCTGAGACAACGATTCATCATATATGAGGATAAGATGGTTTAGTGCAGTCACTCGTCAATACACTAAATGCACTGTGGCCTTGTTTTGTGTCTGTCTGACAGACTGGATGTGGTTGAAGTTAGCAGTGGTCTGTGTCTCTAAGGTGACACCTATGTTTACCGTTCATTTCCAACAGGCTTCCCAACAGCTCCCAGGAGTGAGCTGGCATTTTGGCCCAATTCTAAAGGGCTGAGAAGTAAATGGCAGCCCTTAGCAATACCATCCAATATTAAATTCCCCCAGGAATAGGAATTTTTAGGCTTTATAACATCTCTGTCAATTATTTTCTTAGCAACAACTAACCCTACTGTAGATGGTGTCTTTCATCTCCAACAATTTTGTCAGATTCTAAATATCCCATCCACACACATTCAAAGTGAAGGGAGAAGTCTCCAAGTAATCTCATTTACTATCCTGATTTCCTGCTACATCTGCCCTGGTTATAGAAACCTGGGCCACATTAAGAGAAATAAAAAGCTAGAGGTACTCTGATTAAATAGGACTGCGATAAATAGACCAACTGCTGACCTTCTAAATCCTTGCATGTTGCTGTTCTGATCTATTCCTCATCTGGCTTTTTGCTCTATAAAGCTTTTTTGAGCTGGAGATACTAACAATAATGCATTCCCAAGATTCTGATTACATAAACCTGCGCTCCGTTTGTGCTAGTTTAGCAACTCTGATTTAAATCCTGACGGTTTGACTAAGGCAAAGTTTGTGTTCAGACAAGGTCAGCGAGAGCAGCCGAACCGCATGGGCATGGGACCCTTTATGCTCAGCTAGCAATGAAAAGAAGGCCAGGGCAGACCTTACAGGGAAACAAAACTATATTGCCTGGGCTTGGCTGTCATTTCCCATTCACGTATGACAGAAGATGCACAAATTCTTAGCAAAGCCTGCAAAAATTTTCCATGAGTCTCATGCTGTTTTCCAGTAGATGGTACTGATCAAGAGCCAGAGTACACTACTTTCCTCACGATTGCCAAAAACTCCACATTAAAAACAGACACCATAGTTAAACAGCATCACATTCTAGTCGATGAAATGAGCACTTTAATGGCATCACTTCAAAAAAAGAAGTCGTCGACCTAAAATCAGATTAAAGCCAGAGCTGATTGTAAAAGCATTGTTAAACCACAAGTATCTGTTTGAAAAAAATCAGCCTGTGACAATTATCATGAGAGATCCCTGTCTGCCACTAGCAGGAGACTCGAGTAACTCCCTGAACTCTTCTGGAAGGGGAAAACAGTCAGATGCACTGTACTGGATAGAGGAGGATCTTCCACAATAGCCATGTTCTCCAGCTTGGAAAAGGAAGGGAAAGCGTCACTTACTCACGCCTTTGCTCCTTTCTAGAAAACAGACTCACAGGAATGGTTTAAAACATTTTCCTGCACAGACATCAGACCTGCACCAGAACCATAGCCAGTGCCACCAGCCTGCCCCATCACTCCATAGTGGGGTAAGATGGGCGTGCAACTTCATTCACCAGCACACAGGCTACAACATCCATCACTGCCTCGAATGCTAATATAACCCATTCCTTAACCTTAAGTCTGGTAGTAGCAAGCACTTTGGAGTTTTTCTGCTCAGCTGAGGTTAATATCAGCACTGCTTATGTAGTATACGCTGTCTACTGTAGGACCACCCCTCTTGTATAATCTTTAGTGCCTAGGCACCACGAAACACAACATTTGAAACGTGTGTTTTCTTTGTGAGTGTTTGAATTGCTAAGGGCAACTCAATGCCGTTCTGTGTGGGAAATGTATTTTCTATTAAGGTAATCAACATCCACCCTAAGGGAAGAATAAGAGATGCATTTGGAATACAACAATCTAGACTTAGACCTCAAAATCTGCTTAGGAACAGCATCTCATTATTTTCTGTACACTGAGCTGGAGTCCGATACTTCCCTTGAATGCTAAGTGCTCATTTACAGGCCCACAGAATGGAAAGGAAGTTCTAGGAGAACTTGGGAGGTTACAATTGTCATGGAAACAAACTCCTTGGGATCAATTTGTTTCCAGAGTTTTGCAGGAAACACGATGGGGCAGCAAAAAGTCCAGAATACGCTCCTTAAGGGGGAGAGAGGGTGTTTTCACTTAACACCTGGTGGATGGGTTGGACTTGTGAAGGCTCCAAGGAACACACACACAACTCAACAGGACCCACCTTCCATCACAGCTCCACTGCTTTCCAGGTCTTTGCACAACCTTTTGGTGGGGGGCTCAGCAGTCTTAATTCCAGCATTTCTTTCCTTTTTAATAGTACTGATTTTTTTTTTGATATTTCAGCTATTGCTTTTAATGTGGTATTTCACTGCCTCTGCTGCACAGCAACAAGTGTGTTAATGTTTTCACTCTCACTTTTCACAGTCCTTTAAAATGTTTTGATTCTTTGCCACAAATTTAAATTCTAGGATTGAGATGTAAGTCTTAGCTCAGGAGCAAGCCCAAACACAGCTATGAAAGGTAGAAGATATTGTAAGTACATTTTTCCTGTGTGCCATGGTCAGCCAGCGTGGCAGACTTTACCAATGTAACGGCTGATGACAGTGAAAGTACAGAATCCTAAAGTATTCTACTTCTGAGAAAAGCATCCACTTCAGAGACCCTTAAACTATTCCATATGAGGAGGTGAGTGGTAGAAAATTTAATGTAAACTTTCAGAAGGAATTGCTCAGCGAACTCTACAGTTTATGAAATGAGAGCTGAAACCCAGCCCTTTCAAAAGGCACTGGAGTTGTGCTGAGTTGCAGGAGCAAGTTGCTAGCTGTGATCTGGAAAGAGTAGAGGGAACAAGCTCACCCTATAAATTCAAGAGCATGAATGATTTCAAGAAAAAAAGAAAAAGGGTAGTTCCATTGTTCCTATGCTCTTTTGTAAAAACTCACCCATGACGAGAGCATTATTTGAAGCCTGACTCCCTTGCACCTAAAGAAGTTAATGGAATATCTCTTGCCTCATGCAAAAATTCCGCTCATATTATATGTACCAGGAAATCCCGTTGAAATTTCCTCTCCAATCACCTGACTCTTAAGTGCAACACAAATTCCTCAGGACTAATGGAATCCATCAGACTAAGGCTAGAGGTGGCTCTGAGTCAAAAGTAAATGCTACTTTCCAAAAGTAGCATTTCACAGAATCACAGAATGTTAGGGATTGGAAGGGATCTCGAAAGATCATCTAGTCCAATCCCCCTGCCGGAGCAGGAACACCCAGATCAGATCACACAGGAACACATCCAGGTGGGCTTTGAATGTCTCCAGAGAAGGAGACTCCACAACCTCTCTGGGCAGCCTGTTCCAGGGCTCTGTCACCCTCACTGTAAAGAAGTTTTTTCTCCTATTCAAGTGGAACTTCCTATGTTCCAGCTTGAACCCATTGCCCCTTGTCCTGTCACTGGATGTCACAGAGAAGAGCCTGGCTCCATCCTCCTGACACTCACCCTTCACATATTTATAAACGTTAATAAGGTCACCCCTCAGTCTCCTCTTTTCCAGCTAAAGAGACCCAGCTCCCTCAGCCTTTCCTCGTAAGGGAGATGCTCCATTCCCTTAATCATCTTCGTGGCTCTGCGCTGGACTCTTTCCAGCAGTTCCCTGTCCTTCTTGAACTGGGGGGCCCAGAACTGGACACAAT